>JARKHS020007970.1:0-22757 GCA_030143305.2 Amblyomma americanum
ATTAAGAAAGGAGGTTTTTAGCTCATCTATTTTATTTGCTTCACAAGAATTAACAACCTAACAGCGTAATGTCGTGATTCTTGCAGTGCCTGCATTAAAAGAATAAAAAACGTAAAATGCCGTCTGCCCAACCGTCCGATCACCGCACCAACTTGACGTTCACCGATGTTGCTGACGCTAAGTCGTCACGGTGTCTTGATGGTTATAAACGGCAGAGAGCGCGCATTGTGCAGCGTGTGAGTGCATGCCACATATTTTCCTCCTCTCCGTTTTCTTTTACACTCAAGATAAATATAAAACACCGTGTTGTGCGAGCAAGCTAGCTGCCGTTTATTTGCCATCGGCGACCAACGGCTGTGGCTGCCGCCTTCTGTCACTGAAAAGCCATGCTAGTTACATCAAGTATTTTCTTCTCTAATTACACCTCCGACCTTTACGATGCAGAAAAGAGTATCTGAAATAGTTTTTATGTGTTTAAGTCCATTGGGTAAATGAATCAGGTTTGATAATTCTCCTTTACAGTGGAATCTGATGCGCAACTGTAATTGTTGCTGAATTTTTTTGTCGCATTCGTCGCGTTCCATCTCTCGTCGAAAAGCAATAGCG
Source organism: Amblyomma americanum (assembly GCA_030143305.2). Classification (NCBI taxonomy): domain Eukaryota; kingdom Metazoa; phylum Arthropoda; class Arachnida; order Ixodida; family Ixodidae; genus Amblyomma; species Amblyomma americanum. The sequence continues at coordinate 607 of JARKHS020007970.1, forward strand.
CTGCAGGACGTTTCGCTGCTACAACTGCAACGCGCCGACATCCTGCCGCTGCTCACAGCCGCAGCCGAACCGACTTCCACTTGTGGCGTTTCGACCAATCGACGTATGACCGCTGCGGCAGAATATTACGCTTTTTATTGCGGGGCAAAATGAATACGGCCCCTGATGCGTCCCAAATGGCTAAACGATTTAGCGAGAAGCTTTGCTTTTGAGGAAACGCATAGACTCTGGAGCTTGCCGACGCAGCACTACCAATTTGTAGTTTCAGTCAACACGCACCGCAGATCGAGACTCCCACCCAGAATTCCTCGCCATCTGGAAACTCCTTATTACCGACTTCGCCTGAACGCAGCGTTCACAAACGTCTTGCGATGCTCTTTCGGTCAAATGAACAGTCCGCTTTGCTCAACTGCGGCTCCAACGAAACTCTGGAAGATATCCTGCTTGAGTGCGCTGCATATGCTGACGAGCGTGCATACTATGAGCAAAGCATGGCAAAGCTCTCCCCCCTGCCTCTAACAATGGAGAGAGGTTTAGGCCATTTACCCTGCGCTAAGCAACAAAGGCTTGCAATGAATTTATTTACATATTTAAACGACATTGGACATCTTGACAAGTGGTAATTACAACTTGCATATTATCCTCATATATTCTTCACGCAGTGAAATTTGTTAACCCACTTGTCGGATTATACATTCTGTCAATCCATATGTAACATCGTTACTCGAAGAGGCGCCTTAGTGCGCATATTGGTTGTAAAACTCTAGTAAGGTGTGGGTGCGGGCTAGTTGGTAATGCATTGTGATACAAAAAGCGCGAAAAAAAACACGGACGCAAAGAAACACGAGGACAAGCGCTAGTCCTTCGTGTTTCTTTGAGTCCATGCGTTTTTTCGCTCTTTTCGTTTTACAAAAGCTACTTCCCACAGTAGAGGTTCTGAAGGACCCTCGGCTTGGCGCCAGGTGTAGAGGGCAGCTCCCACTTAGGCACAGAGAGCCCCAAGCTCTTCCGCCGCCGCCCGGGCCTTCTGGACAGCCCGAAGCTGGTCGTGTAGTGAAGCAATTTGTAGCACTTTGCCCCAATGTTCGCTTGTTCTTGGCTAGGGGTAACTCGATGGGCAACCAGGCAGCACATGGTACAAGTCTGCACGTTCACTGCACCGTTCACACACATGTTGTCCGTCGTAGTCTGGGTCGATGTGCTTCATGCGCCAGGGGTTGGGGTATGACTTCGTTTGGAGCAAGCGTAACGTGACCGACTGGCTGCGGGTTAATTTCTTACCCGGGGCAGGAAACTCTCGTCTGCTTAGATAAAAGTGCTTAGTGAGCTCGTTGTACGTGAATAATTGATCCCTGTACTCGATATGTTGGGTAGCAGGGAAGACCGGAGAGACGCGGTCGACGAGTCCTCTCGCCGCCTCGTGTGCGATCTCGTGCTGTGCCTCGATGATTTCGGCAAGGGTATTGTGCACTCCTAGATGTAAGAGTAGATCAGTGGAGGTATTATCGAGGAGCCTCAACGCTGTCTTGAAAGCTGCGCGTATGTATACTTCGAGGCTTTTCTGATGTTCTTTTTTCCAGTTGAGCATCGCAGCCGCGTATGGGATGTGACAGAGTACCAAAGCGTGGACCATTCTAATGGATGTGTCCTCGCTCAGCCCCCTGTGCCTATTCATGATGCGCCGAAACATTCGAATCACGTTCGCAATCTTGATCGTGAGGCTTTTCAACATCGCCCAGTTGGAGCCGTTACTTTGGATGATTAGTCCTAGAATTCGTATTTTGACAACCGTAGGTATGCGATTTCCGTCCCTGTCGTGTAACTCTATGCATGGAGTGTGGTGTTTGCCCCAGTCGTTGGACGAGCACCCTGGTCTTGAGGGGTGGTAGATGGGCAGCTCGGATTTCCTATAAGAGCAGCGACGTCCCATTCGGGTGAGATGAGCCTCGATAACCGAGATGGGTTCTTGCGTGCGAGCTTCCAATTCCGCATCGTTGCCACTGGTGCTCCAGATGGTGACATCGCCTGCGTATATGGTGTGCTCCACATCGGCAGTTTCACCCAGTACGCGAGAGGGCTTTGTCGTCGCCATGTTGAATAATAATGGTGAACGTACGGAGCTTTGCTGTGTTCTCTTATGGCCCAGATCAAAGCTCTTCCAAACGAGCTCGCCTATCCCGAGAGTGGCCCTTCGATCCTACAGAAACACCTTGACGTAGCGGTAAAAGCATGTTCCGAGATTTTGGTCAGATATGGCTTTGAGAATTGCTTGATGTTGGTTGTTTTCAAAGGCTCGCTCCACGTCTAATTCCAGTAGCGCCTTGGTGTCTCGTGTGGGCCGATCCAGCAGAATTTTCTTGATTCGTACTATAGCGTCTTTCGTTGAGAGACCCAGCCTATAGACGATCATGTTGTAGGGGACGTGCTCCGTTTTTTCTACGCATTCCGATAGTCTATTTAGAATTACGTGTTCCGCTAGTTTTCCTATGGAGGACGTTAGTGAGATCAGCCTTAGGTTTGGTAGCCCCAGTGGATGGCCCGGTTTTGAGATGAAGACCATGTTCGCCTGTTTTCACTCTGCAGGTAGATGACCAGTTTTCCAGGCTTCGCTGTATTTGTTGCGTTCGGAACGTCACCGAGTTTACCTCTAAATTTCGGAGAGCCCCATTTGAGACACCTTTGGGGCCTGCTGCAGAGGTACTTTTGAGTTAGTGAATTGCGAAGGGTACTTCACTTTCTTTGAAGTCCGTATCTAGCTCTCAGTTTGGGGCACCGTCATAGGTCTTCATTAGTAAGGTAGTGGGTTCCCCAATTTAAGCGGTAAGTACAGTTTAGAAAGGTCATCCACAAGTGCTCCGGCAGTACTGGTTTGCTTCGCGCGGTGTACTAATTTGCTTTGCCTGATCCCTTGTATAGTTTTGAACTTTGTTCCGTTTTCATCGAGGAGGTGTTATGTGAGCCCCCACCCAATCCCTCTGCGTATTTGCGCGTTGAGGGAGCTACAGACTTCGTCCTATTATTGAAAGGAGAGAACCACGCAGTATTATTCAATGGTCTTGTTGAGTTCGGCAAGATTCCGTCGTCGTCTTCTGTTGAAACGTTGAGTCTTCTACCTGGCTAGAATGGAATGTTTGGCTTCGAGAAGATTCGCTAGCAGACTGTCCATTCTCTCTACCTCAAGATGCATAGTAATCGTTCGTTCCGAGGCTACGATGTCTGCTCTGAGCAGCTCGGTCCAGCTCGTTATCGTGTCCTTTGTGTTTGCTCCTCATGAGTTGGCTGGCTGCGTCCGTATTGCACGAAAGTTTTCCCAGTGGATTAATTTGCCTTACCTTTGCTTCTTTCCCGGTATATCTGCATCAATTTGGAGAATATAGCGGTCACTGCCAAGGTCTATGCCTGAGTTGTGTCAGGCACATTTCTCTAGGCCCTGGACTAAAGTGACGCCCGGTGTGGTGTCTCGACATGTGGAAGTGCCACATATAGTTGGGGTTCCAGGGTCTGTGATCAGCGTGAAGTCAAGATCGGAGGGGGTCGTGTGAAAGTGATCTTCTTTGCTTGAGAGTTACGCGTCGCGCCATGCCTGGTGTGGGGCCTCAAAATCTCCACCTACAATCAGCGGACTATCTTCGGCGATGTGCGCAATCTTGCCCAGAATGCCTCGGAACCCTTGCCTCGTATCCGTAAGGCTCCTGTGCAGATTTGTGAGGAATATCTTTTGCTTGTCCCTACGTGGTCCTTCGGTATGATCTCGATCGTGAGGTGTTTTAGATAGCAGGCTGTGTGGCGGATGTCATACCGAATGTATGGGATCTTCTTTCCAATCACTAAGCGACGACTCTGCCTTGCTCGCTTCTGTGGGCTTCGCACTTATAGCCCGTAAGGGCCCGTTCTGTTGTGAGTGTTTCTTTTAGCAGAATGGCGTGTGGCTTCTCGGTTTCTGATTTGATCATCTGCAGGAGCACCGACTTTTTTGAGGCGATCCCCCTGCAGGTCCATTGCAGGGGGATCCGGTTCCATTGCAGGATGATTTCAGTTCCATTGCTTAGTGCGCAATTATTGGCTGCATTTTATCTTCTTTTTTGTTCCTTTTATTTTACCCTTTTCTGCACCACTCTCTTTTTCTTTATATCCCAAATTCGCCTCCCCGCGCAGAGTAGCAAGCCAGCAGTTTTTAAACCGGATAAATGCTTTTTTTTCATCGTAGAGCTTTTCTCTCTTCTTGAGAAGAGATAATTGGCATCTTGTTGTGCCGTTCTAAGCGTTAAAAGTCTGGTATTTTCCTGCGTTCACGTCAAGCATTCACGTCAAGCACTGCAGTATGAAGTGTTTCATGATGCTTAGCAGAGAATTGTTAAGGGTTACGGGGACTTAGCATATTTGATTTTCTTGAACCGAAGCGTAAGTCGTATCTGCTCAATCATAAATTAATTTCCGTATGAAATTAAAGTATGGTTAATTATGCGGACGAGTTGGCCCAAGAGTACTTCAACCGAGCAGACTCAGCACAGGCACCTTCGGCCCAGTCACTCGCACATACACAAGTTTTATTCAGAGACGCCCATGCTACGTGAAGATGGCTCCCTGCTCGCGAGCAGTGCCATTGGCGATCGGGAAGCGCCTAACAGAGTACATCAAGTGACGCGGCACCGGAAGAATAACACAAGCAGAGCCCCACTTTCAGTCACGCGAACCTGAATATACATGAAGGTTACATTTTTAACCTTAACGACCAACACCGATGCATGTACGCAGAATTCATTTGTTTAAATTTCTGTTTTAACCGGAAGAATACAGTTTCGTTAATTCACATGCACTTTACGGCTTACTGCTTATTGAGTACGAGTTACGATCGATCAGGAAATAGAATTAAGAGTGCGGAAGTGAGAAGCGCGGTTAGGCAGCGGCATCTTTAGATTAAGCAGTACAGCGATACGTGTTGAAGTATCGCTTGGCTACTTTAAAGATATATCCGGTGCCGACCGAAACGCTGCACTGCCTCTTCAGCCTTCGTTTTTTAGCGTAGCGCCTTCTCGCCACATACCATAACAGAGGCTTTACATGGTTTAGTAGTTTTGATATAAGGACATTGAAAATTTCTTCAACATAACAAGCCACTTTTAATTTTTCTATGCCAAAGTATGACAAAAAGGTGCCGTGTTCTGTCTTCCATTGCTGACGTCATTACGTCGATTGCGTGATCGGAGGCCGGATAGCTTCTGCGGAATTTCAGCCGCGGTCAAACTTACGTCCTTCCAGGTCCGAAACTTTGTCCTGACACAACGTTTGTTGCTTTCTAGCTCGTTCTGGGACTGAAAGAAGTGAAGTATGGCGTAAGAAACAAATGCACGCCCATTCATCACAACGAGTTAATGCTGTTTGGGCCACAATGCCACCTGAAAGAAAGGCCTGGTCCCACATGTCTAAGGAGGAAAGTGTATGTGGGTGTTGCTCCCTTGTTGTTTTCACCATTTTGTATTTATCTTGGTTCTTGTGCAACCCAGCTATTACAATCCGAGCACTCAAAAACCAAGCTGGTATTTTTTTTCGCCGATAGTATTTCATACGGCAAATACTACTCAAAACACGACCATTTGCACGCTAGTTATTTGTAGTGAGGTCACTCGATAAGTATAGAGAAAATTAATTAGAGGCACCTTGCTTGTGGGAAATTATACTTTACTTCTTAATATAATGTCCATCTTCCTCTCAAAACGTCGTCCTGCGATGTTTTTTTTTAATGCCCTCTGAAAACGAGGGTGTCTCGATACCTTCAAAGTTGTCGTTCAGAATGCTCATTACATCGTACTCTAATACTTTATTCCTGCTAACGCAGTTCATCAGGTTTGGAAACAGGACGAAGTCGCTTGGGGTCAAATCTAGAGACTAAGGGGGATGAGGCACCAATTCGGAGAGTAATTTGTGCAGTTTGGCACTGCGAAAATTGACCTCGGCAGCGGAGTTGCTTTTTGCGCCAGATTGTTCTTTTAGCACGCAATTTTTCTTTCAGTTGACCCAGAATATTTGCATAATATGATCGTGTTACTGTGTTCCCATTTCTTAAGTAATCTAAGACGAATACTCCTTCGGAATATCAAAAGACAGCGGTCATCACCTTCCCGGCTGGCGAAACAGTCTTATTCGTGAGGAGTGCTCTCATGAGCCCTCCTAAACTGCGTTGACTGTTGAGTAGACTTTGGTGTGTAATAATGTAGCCACGCTTCGTCAGCTGTCACAAACTGACGAAAAAATTTCCTTTGGATTACGAGAAAACTCCGATAAACGCTAGATAATAATGTCTGTCTTCAAGGTCTTTCGGCAGATCGTCAACAATCGCAGCACCCATCGTACACTCTTCATCTGTGATATTTCATGAAGCATACTGTGGACTACGTCTAACCTTAAGCGCACATTTTCAGCTATCTCACGCACATTCACTGTGTAAACGTGCTATGGATTCTTGATACCAATCCTCCTCTGAGCTCGAGCTGGCGTCCAAGACACGGTTGATGTTCGGTTAAATTTGGGCCACGTTTCACTTTATTTTTCAAGTAGTAGGTTTTCCAGCGGTAAAACAGGCGGGCAGCACTCAAATATTTAAAACAAAATGTTTGATCATTGCGGGAAGTTCACCTCTTTTATCCATTTTGCGAAAATCACCTAAAAGCTCATTTGAATGGCTGTCAGAAGCATTCTAACGGCCGGTGCCGGTGAAAACGACGTCTCACGTCATATGAAGACAGCTCCGTGCGTGCCACCCGAGAAGAAAATGAACTAAGCCGCCATGTCATGTCTTTTATTGAACTTAATGAGCAACAAACCACCCACACTAAATAGTTGGTCACATCTGAACATCTGAGTGCAGATTTAAGGACATCATATATATATATATATATATATATATATATATATATATATATATATATATATATATATATATATATATAATAACTAAAGAAACACTTATAACATACATAACGAAAGACACCGATAATTTCCTCTGAAATAAATACAAACAATGTCTGCTGAATTGTGAGAAAATAAAATCTTAAAATTGCCACCCCGGCTTATAAATGACACAATTGGTGGCCCGGGTCGCCCACCACCGCACCACAAGCCACCGCTTTTTGGGGTAATAAACGAATGCCCTACCGCCTTCCTCAACATCAAATAATGCCAACCATGCATCTACTATTCCTCAGTTTTAAGATGACCGCATCTATTATAACAACATCCAGTAGTACCTGACAGCCTCTTCTTGGAACCATCTTTCGAAAGGAAATCGGAGCCTTTTTTAAAAAAAGCTTATTTAAACATTTTTGGGGAGCACGGTTTCTGCATCCATTCGCGCCACACTGAAGAAGTTTAAAAACGCAATGTAGTTCGCTGAAAAAATGCGCAAACACCCTGATTTGAAACCAGATTTTTCAAAGGACGTGCCAAGACTTGGAAGATGCTTAACCTAGCCTAAAGAGTGCAGTGCGATAATTAGAGATCCCTCCGCCGGCTTACGATGTTTCCGGTCAGGGCACGAGCGGACATTCTTGCAGACGTAGGTGAACATACCGTGCCAATAGTAGAGGAGACTGAGTAATGCGTATGTTTTAAAGGCACCGGCATGAGCAAACTACCGGTCATTGTGAAATAGGGCGCAGAATGTCGACCGTAAATTGGCAGGGATGACAAGCAACCACATTCGACCTGTGGAGACGTAGTTGTGGCGGTACTGGAGACCGTCACGAATGGCGAAGTGAGCAGCCTGGCGGCGTATAGAAAACGAGACAATTGTTCTTCTGTGGGGTTGGAGAGAATGCGTACAAGAGAAGATACGCAGGGGTTCTTTTGCTGCTCGCTTCCCGCGTTATCTATTGAAAACGACAGCGTAGCGCAACCGAATCGCGAGTGGCAGGCATCGTCAGGCGGCAGTTGAGAGCGGGAGAAAGCGTTGGCGTCGTGTTGTTTTCGGCCGGAGCGGTAGATGACATGCACATCGTATTCTTTTAGGCGTAAGGCCCAGCAAGCGAGGCGGCCTGTAGGGCCTTTCAAGAAGGCCAGCCAACAAAAGGAAAAATGGTCCGTGACCGTGTCGAAAGGACGGCCGTAAACGTAATAGCGAAACCTGCCGATCGCCCAAACGATGGCCAAACGTTCTTTCTCAGTGAAGAAGCAGTGGTATTCCTGTTTGGGCAGGGCACGGCTTGCGTAATCAACAATACATTCGCTAAATCCTGGCTTACGTTACATAATGACAGCACCAAGGCCAACGCTACTGGCTGCGGTGTGAATTTCGGTGGGAGCAGTGAAGTCGAAGTGCCGTAACTTGGAGGCGCTGTGAGCAGCCGGCGTAAGTTTTTGAACGTGTCGTCGCACTCAGGTGACCAACCGGGCAGGTCGTTGAAGCCGAGAAGAAGGTTCGTCAGTGGCGCGATGATTTGGGACTAAACGTCGGAAGAAAGTCTTCGCACTGCCTCGGCGTAATTGAGCGGTGCTGCAGCTGGAGCAAGCGGACGAACAGGTAGTAGTCCTTCGGACACTTGCCCGCGAATAACAGTTTGAAGGGTCGGAGCCAGGTTGGATAGAGGTCCCTGATCGCCGTGAAGAAGTGACAGCTGTCAAGCCACCTCCTCCCGCACAGAATTTTTGATCTGGTCAAGCATCGAGCTGTTAGAGGCCGGCACAGCGAGGCTGGAAAGCGAGTCAGGTTGCACGGAAGGTGCTGGCACCAAAGTACGCTGCTTTCGGAGCTCATCGCAGCTCTGGATTCTGCAATGCTTCAGCTTCAATGCTTTTCAGGACGTCGTTGATCCAGTCGTCCTCGGATATAGACTCGTATACCTTTGTACAGAGGTTGATGACATCCTCGATGTAGAGCTCTGGTGAACCATTCAGCCTGCAGCTGTGATCTCACGCGCAGCCGCTGTTCGGCGCGCAGCTTGCGTGCTTCAGGGCGCCCGAAGATATCAGAAGAAGCGCGTTTAAATGCCAACCAGGCAGTGAAGTCTGCTTCGTGGTTTCTGTATCACAGGTTGGCCACGTCCAACAAGTAAACACCACATGTTTAGCTTCATGGTGTCGCCCCAACGGTTGTGACCACCTATCCGCTCGTAGGAGGCAGGCCAATCCTCCATTCGTGGTCATATGACCCGCTAAAGATGGCTGGGTCCCGCTGTGGGAGTGCGCCAGGTCAAACGACGGGCGTAAGCGACGGAGCAGAATTCTGGCATGCGTCTGTAGACATAGCTGACGCGATGTTTCTACTGCGAAGCTCCAGGACGTAAGCCAATGGCTGAACTCAGCATCTCCACCAACCTCCACCAAATTTCCACAGGATTTACAGGAAAAACAGCCTGAGGACAAGTAGCCGAAATGGTGGTCTGAGCTCCGACCATCAACACAACGATCTCGCGCCGTGTGCGGGAGGCGCGGCTGCCGCCGCTGCCTATCTTAGTCTTTATAAGAGCGTCAAATATTTCCTGTGTTTCATCCACCCATGAAAACACATATAATACACAAAATATACCACTATGAACACATCGCATTATTATAAATAACAATACACTACTCCAATAAGCAATGTGCACAAAGTTCTAGCCCGCCTAATTTCCATTTGGTGTATGTCGCAAATTGACTGGACTGTCATTTTCTTCATGGTAAGCACGGACGGACGCCGGGTCTTTCCGTGAAGGGGACCGCTAATGCTGTCGCATTAACATCTGATTAAATTCAGTGCCGCTGTCAAAAGTGAGCATATTCTTTCATACTGCTGCATTCGACAAAGTTTACAGAGAGACTACACCGATGATCCTTCGATCATTTGAGCATAAAAGCTCGCATTACCTTAATTATCAAAGTATACAATTTTAAAGGCAAGGCTGACAGAAGCACGCGAGAAACTAAACATTGAGGAATGAACATTAGGCCGCAAAAAAAAGTTTCTGCGGCAGGCATGGTATCTAAAGCAGTGGATTGTCAGCGCATGTTTTATAAAGACTAATAGTGTTAAATGCGGGAATGTCAGACAAAGCCCCGTAACATGTATCCGCTGACATCAGAGGCCCTTAGTTGCTACTCCAGACGGCCTGCAGAAACCCGAGACCTTTTACCTATGCTTTCCAGACTGGGAAGCAACAGTACCGGTGCCACGCTCGGCACCTCGTCAATGGACTCGCGAAGACAAAGTGTCTACGTCGCCTCACTATCGAATACGACTTCTTCGCCAGGGAGATTCATCAAATACTTCTGGCAGCTCGAGACTGTGTTCCACTCGTCGAGTTGCACTTAGCATCGATTCAATTCAGCAAGCTGCAGCCCTTCCAAGAAGCCCTGGTGATGACGAGGGCAGCGCCAAAGGTGACCATCGGATTGTAAGTGACCATCGTTTCCTCGCTCTTGCAAAGCGAGGGTACATTTATGTGTATTACATTGCGAAGGTGGCACGCCAGAGACAGGCCTCGGAGTGGGTTAAGACTTTAGAAGTAGCAGTAATACAATAATCTATAGCAATGACATAAGCGCAGCTACGTCAATGCTGCCTTGCTTGAATATTGCGCAAAAGCACTAGTTGCAAAAATAGTTTAAATTTACGATAAAAAGGCTTCTAGTTTTATTTTCCTCTTTTACAAGCTTGTACCTTTACCTCCGAGAAGCCCCGTAACACAACAGTGAAATCAGCGGTGCGGACAGGTATATTTATATTGCATAATTGGAACTACTATGATAAGGCTACAATATAAGACTAAATTTATCTCTTTTCTTGTTTTCATTCAGCAAATTCACTCTCTGAAGCAAAAACTAAAAAAATGTTTCACTTATGCAGCAGAAGTGCACCTTTCCGCACCGATAATTTCAATCTTTCGTTACAACCTCTTTCTAAAAAAGAGGCGCAATCACGCCTAAAATATATTTTTAAAAGTTTTAAATATTTCTATGAAGTTTTAGTCGGTTTTGAAACGAATTCTCCTCTGCATTATTTGCAACAAGTTTCATTAAAGCAGCTTTTGTTATACCACTGATACTAAATGTTTTATTATTACTAATCCTAAGCATCACCTCACGTTCAGCCGTGTCCTCTTTTATCTGAATGCATCTCGAATCGTTCCCTGCATGAGGCATGCATTGCTAGCCTCGCTTCTTGCTCTGTGTTTACTTCTATCGCTTGACGCTAAACGCTAATAAACTTCGCGGTGATCAAAACCTATTTCGCTTCTTCCTAGCTAGAAGCGTTGAGGTCAGTCAGTCATTTGCTGATAAGTGGTTTGAAAACTTGCTTTATCGAATGGTTTCAAAGCATCATGCATGCAGAAATAGATTCTGATCGTTCTAATTTGAATTGTAAGCTTCCTTTAAATGGGAATCTTTAATGCTTTTATGAATGATTCTCACTACTGGCGTTACAGATGCATTAGCCTTTCTGTCATCTGAATGAAACTTAGTGCTGTTTGCACAACTGGTTCCTTCCACGACCATCAAAGCCGATACTTATAACCAGCGGCTCGAAAGACTAGTCATTTTTGACACAGGTGGATGGATAGCCGATGACGACCGCATGAGGGCACTGGCGTTCCACACCTGGAATGAGCTACTAACCGGCGGACAACACCTGTATCTCCACGAGCGATGGTTCATACCACAACCTTACGTCTCCAAGCTCGAATTGTGCCGAGCCCTCGCCTGCGATGGCGGAACTCGTCTGGCCTCGCTGAGGCTGGGGGATATGACATAAGCCAGGAGGTTGCGGAGGCCCTGGAGGCCTACCTTCCGACGGCGCAAAGCCTGCGAGAGCTTAGGTTGACCTACACAAGATCACATTCGTCGGCACATACCATCATCAGCGGCATCATTCAGAACAAAAGCATCGAGAAGATGGCCTTGAAATGTAAGTGTGCGGTTTCTTGGCCGAAATTACGACATCATCAGTCGAGTTTACTCCTCGATTTACCCAGGCCCTCTTCTAGAAACTCTTTAATTACGGTTGATGTCACTCCTGCACAGCATCTTCTGCCTCTCCTAGTCGTGGTTTTTTGCGTAATCGAAACACTTTGCGAAAGAACTGTCAGCACCACACATCAGAGGAACTATGTTCATTTGCTACAATGGGTGTCCGTTTGCACCATTTGCACACTTATTCTAAGCAGTGAAGCATCAAGGCTCCTTAATAGCTTAGTAAATTTTACATAGTTTGGTGCACATTACAGCGGCCGTATCTCAGTTCCTTATGCGTACACACAGGATTTTACGTAGATGGATCTACAGCTTTTTAACGTGCATTTGGTAATAACTAATGCAAATTTTTCATATTGTGATATTATATACTTAACTTCATTAATGCACTACTCACGGGAACCAACAACATTAAATGCTAAACCCACACACACAGACAGGGACACACAGCTAAGTAATCTTTTGCGATTGTTTGAATATTGGCTCCAATTACAAAACAAAGGAAATAACGATGGCCAGCAACATCTTTTTAGACTATACGTTGGGAACAGAAGTAGAATATCTGTCAAAATCACTATTTCTGTAAAATTTCGAAAGTTTCATGCGCCCTGCTATTTCGCACTGCATTACATGGCACAATTCTTTTAGTGTAAAATTATTATGCTTTGTCCTTGGAATAAAAGCTACATTTTCAGAGCGTTACAATTAGTCCATTTAGCTTTTATGTTTTCGGCCCATGGTCAGTTCTCAATATGAGCGCCATGACATTGAAAACAGCTCTAATCCGTGAAAGCGCTACTGTGCACAATGACGTGCACAGCGACCGTTACGGTTATAGCAGTCTTCGGGTGTACATCGCCATGTGGTGCGCGCGATTGTAAGGTGGTGTAAATCAAGCCTTTCCTTTATAATAACCCAATGCACGTGTACTTTCGCCCAGACACGTTTTTGGACCGATATTGACTGACAGTATGACACATATGTAATGAAACTCTGCGCCATCAAACCGACACAAAACCACATAAGGATAAAATCCTGGGGACCTGTGCCTGCTTGTAGATTCAAGCACAGCTGGTGGATACAAACATTCGAACACACTTGGCGCAGGAAGATAACTTGTGTTCATCTCGTATGGGCGTACATGCCTGAAAATGCCCGTTTACTGAAATACTAGCTGACGTCAAAACACGATGAAGAATAACAATTTTACCGGATGTAAAATCCATGCCGTAGCTCATCACAGGATAGTTAAAGCCGCAGAAACTACGTGGAGCTAACGTACACAATATTACTGAGAGTCGTTTACACGTTTATAGGTGCGATAAGTTCGGAAACCTAATTAAATGCTTTCAGCTTGCCACTCTTTTGAACTAACAAAGTTGTGTTTGAAACAATCACTGCATGCCAACTAGATCTTCAGAAAAATTGTCAAATTTTGAGCAGAACTTTGAATCTTATCGACGGCATGTTATTGGCAGTAATTTCCTTGTAGTATGTAAAGCGACTAACTCTCGAAAACGGGTATAAAAATGGTTACATATTCTTATATATACTTAGCAAACGCGACATCAAAAGGAGGACTCACGGTTGTCTTAAGAATTCATCTCTTAAATTTGCAAAGAAAGTCATGCCAGAGCAGACCGTAGCGCCGTGCTGTGTTTAAACGTTGTCACTGTTTTTTCTCTACTGTTTGTCGGCCTGGAGAGGATATGTACCCGTTATGAACAGTTCCAGGCACAATACAGAGGCTACAGATGGCTATGTTTGCTGAGAGAAACTTAAGGTACCTCAGTTTTCTTCTCTTGTTATTAGTAATTCCTTCTCGCACAATACATTCCTTCATTTGCATGATCTCAAAACGGCAGTCTGCAACTATTCTTACAATGGCGCGGCCTTCGGCAGCTCTGCTGCCGGTGAATAACTGTTCCGTATATAAACGGTAGATATCGCTACTGGTATTTTATGGATACGTTGTAACAGCGCCCTGGTGTTGGAAACTATAACTAAAGGAAACCTATGCGCTTGAGGTAATGTCACGCTCAATTACTCCTTTCGCGGTAGGTAGTCGCCATACGTTGTGTATATTGACAACGTTTTCAGGCGCCGTCTACCAATGAAATGCGGGATTTTTTTATCAAAAGTTTTAAAATTGTTCCTCAGTCGCAGTTCTCGCTAATCATTTATTTCCACAATGAGCTTTCGATCACAGCAAATAAACAATGGTTGATTAAAGTGAGTACACAATCCCTTTCAGATAGTGCCTTGCCAATCGCATGCAACCCATCCTTCTGATGCTTACAGTCCTGGACACGGATAAAGATGACCTGACCTTGCTTTTCCAATGGCTTGGCAGCAGCTTGAAGACACACAGCTTCAAAGTGTGGCTCAAACGCGACGCCCAGAAAAAGGCGATGTCAACCCTAGCCTCGTCTCTGCAGACTTCCTACACGTTGATATCGTTCAGGGAGAATAACCCTTCACTCGAAGCGTGGGCACTACCAGTGTTGAACCTGGTGAGCATTTCACGGATATTTCGTCAGGTCTGCTGTGGTGGTTCGCCTGTTCTGAACTTGAAGTGCACATATTAGCTGGTTACTCTACGTCATACTGCAGACTGCCTTTGACAAAAGGCTACCTGCGAAAAGATGAGTAAATACCACATCTTAATCTTCAGCTTTCACCACGGAGTTGGGTTTTCGGGTCTTGAAAACCCTACTTGGCGCACTTCCATCCAGCAATTAATAAAGAAATAGCTTTTTTAGTTGAGGCATGCAACGCCGTTTCTCTAGACTGAAAATTCAGATCGCCGGACTACCCGCAGTGATTCCATTTAAACTAGGAGAGGTGCCTAGCAGAGGCAACACGGAGGAGACAGGTAAGGAACAAAACAGGTGCACTCTGTGCCGCCATTGCATCTCTGTATTCTACGTACTGGCGCGGCGAGGCATAGTTTTTCATATAGATCAACCATCTGGCTTACGAAACAACTTTTCTAAGCTAGAAAATGTCGTCGTTCAACAAATATACCTGTGCATGGTTTAACTCGATATCAGCCTAGGAAGCCACTTGTTATTTTAAATTTCTGCCGAACAGTCGGACATTTTGACTCAATTCTTCGCATTCAGGAGTACAGTCGCTTTACATACTGCAGGTCCGCCGTAACTACAGTCTTCTGCACTGCGCCGCCTGGTTCGTCCTCGGAAACGAGTCCAAGCGTACGGCGGCGGCATTGGAGCTGGTCTTCCGGCATCCGCAACTTCCTGCGGCTGTACAGCGCATTGGCTCACTTACCCAAGGAGATGCTGAGGAAAGGATTGCTGAAAGCGTGCGCTACGTTAGAAACAACGTGAGTTCACTGCCATTAACCGTTACCCTGTGGCTGAATAAACGGCTACTTCGCTCACCAAAGACAAGGACCATACACGTAAGAAACAGGACAAGCGCAGGCTTGTTCTTACGTGAGTAGTACTTACGTGTGTAGTCCTAGTCTTTGTTGTGCGTAGAAAAGGTTTATTCTGTCAAGAGCCAGTACCAACTAGCTCAATTTGCTGCTCTATTACAGTATGATCCACAGAATAATCTTCGGAGCAACCAATCGCCACCTTTGTATGTTTCTATAGATCGCGCATTAGCCAGCGAGCCATTCACGTGGCTGGTTTGTAAAGAAGCGGTTCAAGTTGATGAACAGTCTACCTGGCTGTCTACCTACTGATTTGAGCTTATATCAGCTCGTATTTTTGTCCACGTATCCAAGCTGCAGGCACTGCCGAGTTTTTAAATTCAAGCTGAGTCTGAACTGGAGTGCTTTTGAAGAACAGACAAAATATCTGCAGTCCTGAGTCACAACATTTCGCGTGTTTGTGTATAACTCATTTCGCGCATCGATCGCTTCATTTTGGGCATCTACAAAAGGATATGATTGTAAGCGTTTCCTTAAGTTTTCTGCATAGGGCAACACAAAATGGGAGAGGGAAATAGCTCTGATTTCTCTCAGCAGCTCTTCATGGGATCTACGGCAAAGAGCAGGTTGTAAGCCTGAAAGGCTGCTTTTGAGTCCGTGAAAATATACCTCCACAGGGGGACTTATTTAACTGATGTACTCAATGAAAACACGAAGAGCAGTAAGTTTTGCGCCTGTCGATGATGTCTGCTGAGATGTCTTAACGATGATTACTCTGGTTATTGCGAGGATGGCCACGGAGCTTTGTGAATTACCGGCTTCACTGAGCAATCTGTGTAGAATTGCAGCTGGTGGCAGTGGTTCTCGTGTAAATATTCAAGTGCTTCATGTTTGAACTCTACTGGCGATGAGTTGATCCTGATTCTGAGTAGGAAAGAAATAGGCGAGGTTCATGCAGGCTGCATAATTGAGAGTGCGGTGCATACGGGGCTCGAAACTTGGATGCATGTAGAATGGAGCTATGTGCAACAACGTTTGTAGAGCGTTGCTGTTAGGCGCCCGTTCGTGAATTCCGCGTCGTAGTGTTCGGCGTAACCGGTTCTTCATTCCCGCATTGGCAACTTAACACCCCACCTGAAAGGTGACAGGTCAGCCTGTCACATGAAAGGTGGCAGATTGTAGCGGATTGAAACGCCACCTGCCATGGCGAGAGCGAAGCAATGGACAACCAAAAGGTGACTGCCACTGGAAGATCACGGTAGACAGAAATCATTGCAACAGGCCACCTGCAAGCGGTAGCAGTTGGTGTGCAAAGAGTTGCGCTGGAATTTCGCATTCCGCCTATCGTAATAGTCTGCCATTTTTTTGCAAACGTTGAATGCGGCCTGGTAATAGGAAGGCTGGCAAAATGGTGAGAGGGCACCCGAGCGAGATGTCTATTATGTGCTCTTAGAGTGTCAAGCGTAATGGAGACAAAAGCTCGAATCTCCTGGGCGAATAGCAAGGTTGCGGCCGTAGAAGCGAATTTCGGCAGTGCTGAGCACATCCGAAGAGCTTGACCTTGGATGCTTTGTAGTCTTCGATATGTTTCTTTTCATATAATTATAAGTGCAGGGAGGCTGTACGGGATGAATTCTACGAGTAATGCGTTCTAAAGCTGAATAACCGACTGCACTGACGCTCCCCATCAATTTCCCTCGAGAAAGAAGAGAGAGATTGAACAATCTATTTACTTATTCACATACTCTAAAGGCCCTCTTCACGCATTATATAGGGGTGGGTTGTACAGTTACATATAAACAATACTCTACACATAGCTCTACAAGCAACACAAATCCAGAACAGGCAAAATGGGGAAAAAGAAGTACAGAAAATTCGAAGTTGAGCATAGGCAGGAATAGAGCCTTCCTAATCAGAATTTATTTGTAAAAGACACTTCAGTTTTTGCACAAAGGCGTCATGATTTAAGGTGAAGACAATATCACTTGGTAACTCGGTAATCGCTGTCAGTCCCTTTTTCATGTACGATATCGAGGGTTCCGCGATTTATTTCAAACGCAGCTTGCTTAAAAAAAAGCGATGACTTCTTTTGTACAGGGTATTGATGTGCCAATTATACGTACGGTGTAATTATGCGTACATCCTCTTAGGTATAAAGGTGACATGGGAACCATTTTGGTTCGTTCCAAGCCTTGCAGCCGGGGGTAGGACCTAAGAATATTTCCCGCACTTGAAGCCGCGCTTGTAGGTTGACCGGGCTCAGAAGTGCAAGATTAAAGACCGTTGGTCTCAGCACTCCACCCTTTGGGACTCCACGGGAAGTAACAATAAGAATACGTTGATCTTGCTCAGTCTTTGCAAAGAGTCACCTATTTGATACATAACTGCCTATCTAGCAGAACACCCGACTACGAAATTAAGTTTGAGAGCGTTCAGAATGGCCCAGTGACTTGCGTTTTCGTGTGCGCCTTTACCACCCAGGTAAAGCACCGCGGCCAAGCGCTTCAAACGTTTATGGTGTCTAGTGTATGACTCCAAGTCAATCATGTTGTCAATAGATGAGCGTCCGCGTCGGGACCCAAACATTAGAGCCGGAAACATTTGGTAGCGCCCCAGGTAACCCTCAGTACGTGCAAGCACCAATCTTCCCCTGGCTTTACGGATGAAGTAGGCAGTGCAATTGTTCAGTAAGATGTGAGGTGAAGTGTTGATTTGCTTGGTTTTAACAGCGGAGCCAGACGTGTATACTAGTTCGGAACTGAAACCTGACACCACGAAATGAACTGGCTCGTAGGGCTGGCTACTCTAGCACACATCTCTTTACCAACCTCAACCTCATTACGCCTTTGATGGGGCGCGAGCGACGTAAATTATTGAAGCCGCTGGGGAGAAGTCCGAAGGCCACGCACAACATTCCGAATGCGTGACAGAGGGTTGCGAATATCAAGCGATTTATTTATTCACCCTCAGGGCGAATCATTGAAGAAGGGCGTGAGTGGAAAAAATATCAGTGCACAAATAAAAATTACATTGCATTGTAAGGCGCGGTAACTCCTAATTATACAATTGTGGCTAAAGCACATTTGAATCGGTTCTTATCATGCATAGAAGCAATGTCGGAAGGACGGGGATTCCAATCTTGTGAAGTTCGAGGTACCAAACAGTATAGAAAGGTTTCAGTATCCCGTCGGTCGATACAAACCTTAAAACGATGGCCATCACGGTTAGGTATATAATGTGGCTGAAGAAGGAATTCATCACGGTGGGTAGGGTGGTAGTAAAGCCTGTGAAAAAAGGTTAAGCGAAAATTTTTTCGGCGGGATGTAATGACAGAAGAGAGATATCCGGTAGAATTTGTACTGGCAGCTCAGTTATGACAGGAACAGATGAAGCAAGTAGTGCTTTCGTACCTATTAAATTGAAGTAATCAAATTATTAATGATTGGGTCCCACACTGTAGTGGCGTATTCTAATTTAGAGCGATGAGTGCTTTATATAACAAGAGATTTGAATAAGGAGCAGGCGAAAATTTGTGACGTAAGTAACCTGACATACGATTCCCATTGTTAATTGTCTTACCTTCTCAACATGAAAATGCCAGCTTAGATTAGATCTGATGTAAACGCCTAGATATTGATAGGAGGAAGCACAGGATAAGGGAGAGTTGTTCAGGTGATACGTAAAAGGGCAGTTATATGCACGGGAAAGATGCATCACCTGACACGTGTTAATATTTAATTCCCTTAGCCTGGTATTTCACCAGTTAAATACGTCATTTTGGTCTCACTGAAGAACGTTAGCATCGCTGTCAAAAACTATTTCATGGAAGATCACGCAATCATTTGCGAAAAGATGAATATTAGGCGAGGATACAGATGTCAGGTGGTTAGGGTAAATAACAACAAAGAAGGGAGTGTTATACTGATGTTTTTGGGACTGCACATCAAACAGGACTGTGGTTAAAATTTTCTTTGGCTCTAACGAATTGAAAACGACCAGAAAAGAAATCATTGATCCACAAAAAATTACAATCTAAATTAAGCTAACTTTATGAAAAAGAAATATGCAAGAAATCTTGTCAATGGCTTAAGAAAAAAGAAATAAATACAGTCTGCCTACGAAGAACGATCAATTTAGATCGAATGAGTGTCTTATAAAACAAGTGTTTTAAATAAGGTGCAGGTGAAAATATACGGCGTAAGAAGCTAACATATGATTAGCGTTGTTAATTATCTCTCGAATGAAAGATCAACTTAGATTAGATGTGATGTAAACGCTTCAATATTTATTGGACAAAACAGAGGCCAAGAGAGAGTTATTCAGGTAATACGTAAAGGGGCTATTAGATGCACGGAAAACAAGCATCACTGTACACTTGTTAATATTTAATTCCATTAGCCAGGTTCTGCACCGATAAACGTAGTGTCTGGAAAAAGGACGACTGGTGAAATAGATATTGTAGCTTTGAAAACAGGAGGATTTCGATGTCGGTGAAGAGACAGGTGCTAACATTTGCTTGGGTTGAGTGCCATCCGCCACTGAAAAGATCAGTTGTGCACAAGGTTTAGGTCTGCCTGTTGAGATTTTTAACAGAGTGGTTAATGAGTGAGCGCCAAATAACGTAGTCATCAGCGAGAAACTGCATCTGACAAAATACTTGCTAGGGTAAATCAATGACGGATATGAATAACAAACAACCGCGAGGCCGCGGGACGCTGGGATTGAAAGGCAGGGTGTTGGAGGGTTCGTTACAATGGAGGCAGACTGAGAGCGATGCGCGAGGAATTCAGTAGTACACGCGATGTAGTTTGGATTAAAGTTGGACTGGGAAACTGAGAGTCAAGCTTTGATGAGGTGGTTTTGTCGAATGTCCTAGCGAAGTGTACGAAAATAGCATCAGTTTCTATACTGGTGGCATGGTTGGTACGAATGTCGAAAAAAATAGTAGAATATCGCTGGAAAAAGCGTTGGAAAATCCATGCTTTGACGGAAGAAAGAAGTGCATTGGAATATGGGAATTGCTTGATTTTGACTGGAAATGAAATGATCGATTAGTTTGCAGGGTACCGTTGTTAATGGTTACATTCACAGCGTAACGACGAACAACGACAGGAGGGAAGACACCACAAAGCGCCGACTTCATCAACGTTTATTGCTGCGCGCAGTGAATACATATAGAGCACAGTGGGCATGCGCAGCAACGAAAAGGAAAGTCCAGTAAGACCCGTAGCAGCGCCAAACTGCAAGAGAACACATCATCATAGGTACACGAAAGAACAACTAAAGCTAAAACCTCAAAGGCAGGACTCAAAGAAGAACAAAAAAACATAATAATGCGGTTATAAATTCCTAAGACACGACACTCCTTATCACTTAACAAACCGATGGTATGCTGACACATTAATCAGCCTTTTCTGCGATCTCACCAGCCTCAGCTATCTCCCTGGCTGTTTTGCTGACATACTTGTGAAGGATTGTTGTTCTTCCAAAAAAGGGACCATGTTCCTTACACTGTTGGCAATCACGGCAGTGTATGCCTAGATGACGGGATGCCTCGATGGTGCTATTGCTGTGTTCCATGAGCCTCTCGTTGAAACATCTGCCCGTTTGGTCAATGTAGGTTCGGCCACAGGGCAAAGGTATAGAGTAGACTACGTCTTTCGCGCACTCTACAAATGGTTGCCTGTGCCTAACAGTGCAGTAATTGCTCACAGTGACGATAGAATTCACCTTCTTGTACAGTTTTGATAGCTTCTCTGGTGCGGAAAACACCACATGCACACCTGCTCTTTTCCTTATCTTTATTGAGCTGGTGGGCGATGCTGTATATGTAAGGTAGTACTGCCACATTTTTTCTCCAATCTGTGTCAGCCCCGCCGTTGTCTGGTACCACTTCCCTGCTTTGTTTGAGCATGTTGTCGGCAACCGATAACAAGAGTGTACATGGGTAGCCAAAGCCGCTCAACCGTGTCAACTAGCTGGAGAACGCAGAATCCAGTCGATGCTTACACGATTTCGTAAGAGCGCTGCAAAAGCAAGACTACAATTGCCCGTTTGACTAGTTTTTAGTCGGCTGAACCAAAACGAAAAATTGGCTTGTTTTCTCGGTGTCCATAAGTCGAACACACAAGGTCAGCAGAAAAATAAGTGCCCAGACGAACAAATATGATGAATTTGTTCACAGCCACTTCATGCTTTAGGATTAGCGGTTGAAGCCATTCGGAAAACGTAGACAAGATACTGAACATATCAGCCTTATTGAACATATCTTGTGCGTTGATAAAAAAGAGAAAATCAACATATCTCAAAATGCCTGCAACACTGGCACCTTCACTTCTGTAATTCAACTCCCGGTCCGCTAGAAAAATGCCGATCAAAAGAGGAGCAACGCAAGAGCCAATGCATATGCCTTTTTTTTTTGAGGGACGGTGTTACCTTCCCGAACTGCGAATGTAGACTTGAGGTAAGTTGAAAGCAATTCCAGAAAGTTTTTGCGCTCTGAATGTAAGCGGGAAATACCAACTCGCCCAGCAAATGATTATAAGTTGTTAATAAAATGGGACAATAATTAAGGAGTGAACCTGTAGTACCTGTTTGGTGGACAGGAGCTACCTTCCCCACCTTCCAGCAACCTGGAATGATTCCTTCAAGGAGTGTTTGCAAAAATAATGAACAAGAAATACGGGAACCAGCTTGTTTTATTGTTTTTACAATTTTTTTTGATATCCTCTCTGCAGCTTCTTTATGAATTTTTGTTTTATCAATTATGCACGAATTTGCACTACTGCGGAGCGCTATATCTTCCATGGCG
>JARKHS020007971.1:0-25500 GCA_030143305.2 Amblyomma americanum
AGTTTACAAGTGTAAGTACAGTATTACGACAAACGCGACTGTTCGTTTTAAAGGTTTATTGTGCCAACAGTTTCGGGAATGGTATTCCCTTCGTCAGGGCAGGCTTACAAATATATATATATATATATATATATATATATATATATATATATATATATATATATATATATATATATATATATATATATATATATATATATATATATAAATAACGAAAGAAACACATATAACATACATAACGAAAGACATCGAAATTTTTCACCTGAAATAAATACAAAGAATGTCTGCTGAATTGTGAGAAAATAAAATCTTAAAATTGCCACCCCTGTTTATAAATGACACAATTGGTGGCCCGGGTCGCCCACCACCGCACCACAAGCCACCGCTTTTTGGGGTAATAAACGAATGCCCTACCGCCTTCCTCAACATCAAATAATACAAACCATGCATGTACTATTCCTCAGTTTTAAGGTGACCGCATCCATTATAACAACATCCAGTAGTACCTGACAGCCTCTTCTTGGAACCATCTTTCGAAAAAAAATCGGAGCCTTTTTTAAAAAAAGCTTATTTAAACATTTTTGGGGAGCACGGTTTCTGCATCCATTCGCGCCACACTGAAGAAGTTTAAAAACGCAATGTAGTTCGCTGAAAAAATGCGCAAACACCCTGATTTGAAACCAGATTTTTCAAAGGACGTGCTAAGACTTGGAAGATGCTTAACCTAGCCTAAAGAGTGCAGTGCGATAATTAGAGATCCCTCCGCCGGCTTACGATGTTTCCGGTCAGGGCACGAGCGGACATTCTTGCAGACGTAGGTGAACATACCGTGCCAATAGTAGAGCAGACTGAGTAATGCGTATGTTTTAAAGGCACCGGCATGAGCAAACTACCGGTAATTGTGAAATAGGGCGCAGAATGTCGACCGTAAATTGGCAGGGATGACAAGCAACCACATTCGACCTGTGGAGACGTAGTTGTGGCGGTACTGGAGACCGTCACGAATGGCGAAGTGAGCAGCCTGGCGGCGTATAGAAAACGAGACAATTGTTCTTCTGTGGGGTTGGAGAGAATGCGTACAAGAGAAGATACGCAGGGGTTCTTTTGCCACTCGCTTCCCGCGTTATCTATTGAAAACGACAGCGTAGCGCAACCGAATCGCGAGTGGCAGGCATCGTCAGGCGGCAGTTTAGAGCGGGAGAAAGCGTTGGCGTCGTGTTGTTTTCGGCCGGAGCGGTAGATTACATGCACATCGTATTCTTTTAGGCGTAAGGCCCAGCAAGCGAGGCGGCTTGTAGGGCCTTTCAAGAAGGCCAGCCAACACAAGGAAAAATGGTCCGTGACCGTGTCGAAAGGACGGCCGTAAACGTAATAGCGAAACCTGCCGATCGCCCAAACGATGGCCAAACGTTCTTTCTCAGTGTAGAAGAAGTGGTATTCCTGTTTGGGCAGGGCACGGCTTGCGTAATCAACAATACATTCGCTAAATCCTGGCTTACGTTACATAATGACAGCACCAAGGCCAACGCTACTGCCTGCGGTGTGAATTTCGGTGGGAGCAGTGAAGTCGAAGTGCCGTAACTTGGAGGCGCTGTGAGCAGCCGGCGTAAGTTTTTGAACGTGTCGTCGCACTCAGGTGACCAACCTGGCAGGTCGTTGAAGCCGAGAAGAAGGTTCGTCAGTGCCGCGATGATTTGGAACTAAACGTCGGAAGAAAGTCTTCGCACTGCCTCGGCGTAATTGAGCGGTGCTGCAGCTGGAGCAAGCGGACGAACAGGTAGTAGTCCTTCGGACACTTGCTCGCGAATAACAGTTTGAAGGGTCGGAGCCAGGTTGGATAGAGGTCCCTGATCGCCGTGAAGAAGTGACAGCTGTCAAGCCACCTCCTCCCGCACAGAATTTTTGATCTGGTCAAGCATCGAGCTGTTAGAGGCCGGCACAGCGAGGCTGGAAAGCGAGTCAGGTTGCACGGAAGGTGCTGGCACCAAAGTACGCTGCTTTCGGAGCTCATCGCAGCTCTGAATTCTGCAATGCTTCAGCTTCAATGCTTTTCAGGACGTCGTTGATCCAGTCGTCCTCGGATATAGACTCGTATACCTTTGTACAGAGGTTGATGACATCCTCGATGTAGAGCTCTGGTGAACCATTCAGCCTGCAGCTGTGATCTCACGCGCAGCCGCTGTTCGGCGCGCAGCTTGCGTGCTTCAGGGCGCACGAAGATATCAGAAGAAGCGCGTTTAAATGCCAACCAGGCAGTGAAGTCTGCTTCGTGGTTTCTGTATCACAGGTTGGCCACGTCCAACAAGTAAACACCACATGTTTAGCTTCATGGTGTCGCCCCAACGGTTGTGACCACCTATCCGCTCGTAGGAGGCAGGCCAATCCTCCATTCGTGGTCATATGACCCGCTAAAGATGGCTGGGTCCCGCTGTGGGAGTGCGCCAGGTCAAACGACGGGCGTAATCGACGGAGCAGAATTCTGGCATGCGTCTGTAGACATAGCTGACGCGATGTTTCTACTGCGAAGCTCCAGGACGTAAGCCAATGGCTGAACTCAGCATCTCCACCAACCTCCACCAAATTTCCACAGGATTTGCAGGAAAAACAGCCTGAGGACAAGTAGCCGAAATGGTGGTCTGAGCTCCGACCATCAACACAACGATCTCGCGCCGTGCGCGGGAGGCGCGGCTACCGCCACTGCCTATCTTAGTCTTTATAAGAGCGTCAAATATTTCCTGTGTTTCATCCACCCATGAAAACACATATAATACACAAAATATACCACTATGAACACATCGCATTATTATAAATAACAATACACTACTCCAATAAGCAATGTGCACACAGTTCTAGCCCGCCTAATTTCCATTTGGTGTATGTCGCAAATTGACTGGACTGTCATTTTCTTCATGGTAAGCACGGACGGACGCCGGGTCTTTCCGTGAAGGGGACCGCTAATGCTGTCGCATTAACATCTGATTAAATTCAGTGCCACTGTCAAAAGTGAGCTTATTCTTTCATACTGCTGCATTCGACAAAATTTACAGAGAGACTACACCGATGATCCTTCGATCATTTGAGCATAAAAGCTCGCATTACCTTAATTATCAAAGTATACAATGCAAGGCAAGGCTGACAGAAGCACGCGAGAAACTAAACATTGAGGAATGAACATTAGGCCGCAAAAAAAAGTTTCTGCGGCAGGCATGGTATCTAAAGCAGTGGATTGTCAGCGCATGGTTTATAAAGACTAATAGTGTTAAAAGCGGGAATGTCAGACAAAGCCCCGTAACATGTATCCGCTAACATCAGAGGCCCTTAGTCGCTACTCCAGACGGCCTGCAGAAACCCGGGACCTTTTACCTATGCTTTCCAGACTGGGAAGCAACAGTACCGGTGGCACGCTCGGCACCTCGTCAATGGGCTCGCGAAGACAAAGTGTCTACGTCGCCTCACTATCGAATGCGACTTCTTCGCCAGTGAGATTCATCAAATACTTCTGGCAGCTCGAGACTGTGTTCCACTCGTCGAGTTGCACTTAGCATCGATTCAATTCAGCAAGCTGCAGCCCTTCCACGAAGCCCTGGTGATGACGAGGGCAGCGCCAAAGGTGACCATCGGATTGTAAGTGACCATCGTTTCCTCGCTCTTGCAAAGCGAGGGTACATTTATGTGTATTACATTTCGAAGGTGGCACGCCAGAGACAGGCCTCAGAGTGGGTTAAGACTTTAGAAGTAGCAGTAATCAATAATCTATAGCAATGACATAAGCGCAGCTACGTCAAGCTGCCTTGCTTGAATATTGCGCAAAAGCACTAGTTGCAAAAATAGTTTAAATTTACGACAAAAAGGCTTCTAGTTTTATTTTCCTCTTTTACAAGCATGTATCTTTACCTCCGAGAAGCCCCGTAACACAACCGTGAAATCAGCGGTGCGGACAGGTATATTTATATTGCATAATTGGAACTACTATGATAAGGCTACAATATAAGATTAAATTTATCTCTTTTCTTGTTTTCATTCAGCAAATTCACTCTCTGAAGCAAAAACTAAAAAAATGTTTCACTTATGCAGCAGAAGTGCACCTTTCCGCACCGATAATTTCAACCTTTCGTTACAACCTCTTTATAAAAAAGAGGCGCAACCACCCCTAAAATATATTTTTAAAAGTTTTAAATATTTCTATGAAGTTTTAGTCGGTTTTGAAACGAATTCTCCTCTACATTATTTGCAACAGGTTTCATTAAAGCAGCTTTTGTTACACCACTGATACAAAATGTTTTATTATTACTAATCCTAAGCATCACCTCACGTTCAGCCGTGTCCTCTTTTATCTGAATGCATCTCGAATTGCTCCCTGCATGAGGCATGCATTGCTAGCCTCGGTTCTTGCTCGGTGTGTACTTCTATCGCTTAACGATAAACGCTAATAAACTTCGCGGTGATCAAAACCTATTTCCCTTCTTCCTAGCTAGAAGAGTTGAGGTCAGTCAGTCATTTGCTGATAAGTGGTTTGAAAACTTGCTTTATCGTATGGTTTCAAAGCATCATGCATGCAGAAATAGATTCTGATCGTTCTAATTTGAATTGTAAGCTTCCTTTAAATGGGAATCTTTAATGCTTTTATGAATGATTCTCACTACTGGCGTTACAGATGCATTAGCCTTTCTGTCATCTGAATGAAACTTGGTGCTGTTTGCACAACTGGTTCCTTCCACGACCATCAAAGCCGATAATATAACCAGCGGCTCGAAAGACTAGTCATTTTTGACACAGGTGGATAGCCGATGACGACCGCATGAGGGCACTGGCGTTCCACACCTGGAATGAGCTACTAACCGGCGGACAACACCTGTATCTCCACGAGCGATGGTTCATACCACAACCTTACGTCTCCAAGCTCGAATTGTGCCGAGCCCTCGCCTGCGATGGCGGAACTCGTCTGGCCTCGCTGAGGCTGGGGGATATGACATAAGCCAGGAGGTTGCGGAGGCCCTGGAGGCCTACCTTCCGACGGCGCAAAGCCTGCGAGAGCTTAGGTTGACCTACACAAGATCACATTCGTCGGCACATACCATCATCAGCGGCATCATTCAGAACAAAAGCATCGAGAAGATGGCCTTGAAATGTAAATGTGCGGTTTCTTGGCCGAAATTACGACATCATCAGTCGAGTTTACTCCTCGATTTACCCAGGCCCTCTTCTAGAAACTCTTTAATTACGGTTGATGTCACTCCTGCACAGCATCTTCTGCCTCTCCTAGTCGTGGTTTTTTGCGTAATCGAAACACTTTGCGAAAGAACTGTCAGCACCACACATCAGAGGAACTATGTTCATTTGCTACAATGGGTGTCCGTTTGCATTATTTGCACACTTATTCTAAGCAGTGAAGCATCAAGGCTCCTTAATAGCTTAGTAAATTTTACATAGTTTGGTGCACATTACAGCGGCCGTATCTCAGTTCCTTATGCGTACACACAGGATTTTACGTAGATGGATCTACAGCTTTTTAACGTGCATTTGGTAATAACTAATGCAAATTTTTCATATTGTGATATTATATACTTAACTTCATTATTGCACTACTCACGGGAACCAACAACATTAAATGCTAAACCCACACACACAGACAGGGACACACAGCTAAGTAATCTTTTGCGATTGTTTGAATATTGGCTCCAATTACAAAACAAAGGAAATAACGATGGCCAGCAACATCTTTTTAGACTATACGTTGGGAACAGAAGTAGAATATCTGTCAAAATCACTATTTCTGTAAAATTTCGAAAGTTTCATGCGCCCTGCTATTTCGCACTGCATTACAAGGCAGAATTCTTTTAGTGTAAAGTTATTATGCTTTGTCTTTGGAATAAAAGCTACATTTTCAGAGCGTTACAATTAGTCCATTTAGCTTTTATGTTTTCGGCCCATGGTCAGTTCTCAATATGAGCGCCATGACATTGAAAACAGCTCTAATCCGTGAAAGCGCTACTGTGCACAATGACGTGCACAGCGACCGTTACGGTTATAGCAGTCTTCGGGTGTACATCGCCATGTGGTGCGCGCAATTGTAAGGTGGTGTAAATCAAGCCTTTCCTTTATAATAACCCAATGCACGTGTACTTTCGCCCAGACACGTTTTTGGACCGATATTGACTGACAGTATGACACATATGTAATGAAACTCTGCGCCATCAAACCAACACAAAACCACATAAGGATAAAATCCTGGGGACCTGTGCCTGCTTGTAGATTCAAGCACAGCTGGTGGATACAAACATTCGAACACACTTGGCGCAGGAAGATAACTTGTGTTCATCTCGTATGGGCGTACATGCCTGAAAATGCCCGTTTACTGAAATACTAGCTGACGTCAAAACACGATGAAGAATAACAATTTTACCGGATGTACAATCCATGCTGTAGCTCATCACAGGATAGTTAAAGCCGCAGAAACTACGTGGAGCTAACGTACACAATATTACTGAGAGTCGTTTACACGTTTATAGGTGCGATAAGTTCGGAAACCTAATTAAATGCTTTCAGCTTGCCACTCTTTTGAACTAACAAAGTTGTGTTTGAAACAATCACTGCATGCCAACTAGATCTTCAGAAAAATTGTCAAATTTTGAGCAGAACTTTGAATCTTATCGACGGCATGTTATTGGCAGTAATTTCCTTGTAGTATGTGAAGCGACTAACTCTCGAAAACGGGTATAAAAATGGTTACATATTCTTATATATACTTAGCAAACGCGACATCAAAAGGAGGACTCACGGTTGTCTTAAGAATTCATCTCTTAAATTTGCAAAGAAAGTCATGCCAGAGCAGACCGTAGCGCCGTGCTGTGTTTAAACGTTGTCACTGTTTTTTCTCTACTGTTTGTCGGCCTGGAGAGGATATGTACCCGTTATGAACAGTTCCAGGCACAATAGAGAGGCTACAGATGGCTATGTTTGCTGAGAGAAACTTAAGGTACCTCAGTTTTCTTCTCTTGTTATTAGTAATTCCTTCTCGCACAATACATTCCTTCATTTGCATGATCTCAAAACGGCAGTCTGCAACTATTCTTACAATGGCGCGGCCTTCGGCAGCTCTGCTGCCGGTGAATAACTGTTCCGTATATAAACGGTAGATATCGCTACTGGTATTTTATGGATACGTTGTAACAGCGCCCTGGTGTTGGAAACTATAACTAAAGGAAACCTATGCGCTTGAGGTAATGTCACGCTCAATTACTCCTTTCGCGGTAGGTGGTCGCCATACGTTGTGTATATTGACAACGTTTTCAGGCGCCGTCTACCAGTGAAATGCGGGATTTTTTTATCAAAAGTTTTAAAATTGTTCCTCAGTCGCAGTTCTCGCTAATCATTTATTTCCACAATGAGCTTTCGATCATAGCAAATAAACAATGGTTGATTAAAGTGAGTACACAATCCCTTTCAGATAGTGCCTTGCCAATCGCATGCAACCCATCCTTCTGATGCTTACAGTCCTAGACACGGATAAAGATGACCTGACCTTGATTTTCCAATGGCTTGGCAGCAGCTTGACGACACACAGCTTCAAAGTGTGGCTCAAACGCGACGCCCAGAAAAAGGTGATGTCAACCCTAGCCTCGTCTCTGCAGACTTCCTACACGTTGATATCGTTCAGGGAGAATAACCCTTCACTCGAAGCGTGGGCACTACCAGTGTTGAACCTGGTGAGCATTTCACGGATATTTCTTCAGGTCTGCTGTGGTGGTTCGCCTGTTCTGAACTTGAAGTGCACATATTAGCTGGTTACTCTACGTCATACTGCAGACTGCCTTTGACAAAAGGCTACCTGCGAAAAGATGAGTAAATACCACATCTTAATCTTCAGCTTTCACCACGGAGTTGGGTTTTCGGGTCTTGAAAACCCTACTTGGCGCACTTCCATCCAGCAATTAATAAAGAAATAGCTTTTTTAGTTCAGGCATGCAACGCCGTTTCTCTAGACTGAAAATTCAGATCGCCGGACTACCCGCAGTGATTCTATTTAAACTAGGAGAGGTGCCTAACAGAGGCAACGCGGAGGAGACAGGTAAGGAACAAAACAGGTGCACTCTGTGCCGCCATTGCATCTCTGTATTCTACGTACTGGCGCGGCGAGGCATAGTTTTTCATATAGATCTAACATCTGGCTTACGAAACAACTTTTCTAAGCTAGAAAATGTCGTCGTTCAACAAATATACCTGTGCATGGTTTAACTCGATATCAGCCTAGGAAGCCACTTGTTATTTTAAATTTCTGCCGAACAGTCGGACATTTTGACTCAATTCTTCGCATTCAGGAGTACAGTCGCTTTACATACTGCAGGTCCGCCGTAACTACAGTCTTCTGCACTGCGCCGCCTGGTTCGTCCTCGGAAACGAGTCCAAGCGTACGGCGGCGGCATTGGAGCTGGTCTTCCGGCATCCGCAACTTCCTGCGGCTGTACAGCGCATTGGCTCACTTACCCAAAGAGATGCTGAGGAAAGGATTGCTGAAAGCGTGCGCTACGTTAGAAACAACGTGAGTTCACTGCCATTAACCGTTACCCTGTGGCTGAATAAACGGCTACTTCGCTCACCAAAGACAAGGACCATACACGTAAGAAACAGGACAAGCGCAGGCTTGTTCTTACGTGAGTAGTACTTACGTGTGTAGTCCTAGTCTTTGTTGTGCGTAGAAAAGGTTTATTCTGTCAAGAGCCAGTACCAACTAGCTCAATTTGCTGCTCTGTTACAGTATGATCCACAGAATAATCTTCGGAGCAACCAGTCGCCACCTTTGTATGTTTCTATAGATCGCGCATTAGCCAGCGAGCCATTCACGTGGCTGGTTTGTAAAGAAGCGGTTCAAGTTGATGAACAGTCTACCTGGCTGTCTACCTACTGATTTGAGCTTATATCAGCTCGTATTTTTGTCCACGTATCCAAGCTGCAGGCACTGCCGAGTTTCTAAATTCAAGCTGAGTCTGAACTAGAGTGCTTTTGAAGAACAGACAAAATATCTGCAGTCCTGAGTCACAACATTTCGCGTGTTTGTCTATAACTCATTTCGCGCATCGATCGCTTCATTTTGGGCATCTACAAAAGGATATGATTGTAAGCGTTTCCTTAAGTTTTCTGCATAGGGCAACATAAAATGGGAGAGGGAAATAGCTCTGATTTCTCTCAGCAGCTCTTCATGGGATCTACGGCAAAGAGCAGGTTGTAAGCCTGAAAGGCTGCTTTTGAGTCCGTGAAAATATACCTCCACAGGGGGACTTATTTAACTGATGTACTCAATGAAAACACGAAGAGCAGTAAGTTTTGCGCCTGTCGATGATGTCTGCTGAGATGTCTTAACGATGATTACTCTGGTTATTGCAAGGATGGCCACGGAGCTTTGTGAATTACCGGCTTCACTGAGCAATCTGTGTAGAATTGCAGCTTGTGGCAGTGGTTCTCGTGTAAATATTCAAGTGCTTCATGTTTGAACTCTACTGGCGATGAGTTGATCCTGATTCTGAGTAGGAAAGAAATAGGCGAGGTTCATGCAGGCTGCATAATTGAGAGTGCGGTGCATACGGGGCTCGAAACTTGGATGCATGTAGAATGGAGCTATGTGCAACAACGTTTGTAGAGCGTTGCTGTTAGGCGCCCGTTCGTGAATTCCGCGGCGTAGTGTTCGGCGTAACTGGTTCTTCATTCCCGCATTGACAACTTACCACCCCACCTGAAAGGTGACAGGTCAGCCTGTCACATGAAAGGTGGCAGATTGTAGCGGATTGAAACGCCACCTGCCATGGCGAGAGCGAAGCAATAGACAACCAAAAGGTGACTGCCACTGGAAGATCACGGTAGACAGAAATCATTGCAACAGGCCACCTGCAAGCGGTAGCAGTTGGTGTGCAAAGAGTTGCGCTGGAATTTCGCATTCCGCCTATCGTAATAGTCTGCCATTTTTTTGCAAACGTTGAATGCGGCCTGGTAATAGGAAGGCTGGCAAAATGGTGAGAGGGCACCCGAGCGAGATGTCTATTATGTGCTCTTAGAGTGTCAAGCGTAATGGAGACAAAAGCTCGAATCTCCTGGGCGAATAGCAAGGTTGCAGCCGTAGAAGCGAATTTCGGCAGTGCTGAGCACATCCGAAGAGCTTGACCTTGGATGCTTTGTAGTCTTCGATATGTTTCTTTTCTTATAATTATAAGTGCAGGGAGGCTGTACGGGATGAATTCTACGAGTAATGCGTTCTAAAGCTGAATAACCGACTGCACTGACGCTCCCCATCAATTTCCCTCGAGAAAGAAGAGAGAGATTGAACAATCTATTTACTTATTCACATACTCTAAAGGCCCTCTTCACGCATTATATAGGGGTGGGTTGTACAGTTACATATAAACAATACTCTACACATAGCTCTACAAGCAACGCAAATCCAGAACAGGCAAAATGGGGAAAAAGAAGTACAGAAAATTCGAAGTTGAGCATAGGCAGGAATAGAGCCTTCCTAATCAGAGTTTATTTGTAAAAGACACTTCAGTTTTTGCACAAAGGCGTCATGATTTAAGGTGAAGACAATATCACTTGGTAACTCGGTAATCGCTGTCAGTCCCTTTTTCATGTACGATATCGAGGGTTCCGCGATTTATTTCAAACGCAGGTTGCTTAAAAAAAAGCGATGACTTCTTTTGTACAGGGTATTGATGTGCCAATTATACGTACGGTGTAATTATGCGTACATCCTCTTAGGTATAAAGGTGACATGGGAACCATTTTGGTTCGTTCCAAGCCTTGCAGCCGGGGGTAGGACCTAAGAATATTTCCCGCACTTGAAGCCGCGCTTGTAGGTTGACCGGGCTCAGAAGTGCAAGATTAAAGACCGTTGGTCTCAGCACTCCACCCTTTGGGACTCCACGGGAAGTAACAATAAGAATACGTTGATCTTGCTCAGTCTTTGCAAAGAGTCACCTATTTGATACATAACTGCCTATCTAGCAGAACACCCGACTACGAAATTAAGTTTGAGAGCGTTCAGAATGGTCCAGTGACTTGCGTTTTCGTGTGCTCCTTTACCATCCAGGTAAAGCACCGCGGCCAAGCGCTTCAAACGTTTATGGTGTCTAGTGTATGACTCCAAGTCAATCATGTTGTCAATAGATGAGCGTCCGCGTCGGGACCCAAACATTAGAGCCGGAAACATTTGGTAGCGCCCCAGGTAACCCTCAGTACGTGCAAGCACCAATCTTTCCCTGGCTTTACGGATGAAGTAGGCAGTGCAATTGTTCAGTAAGATGTGAGGTGAAGTGTTGATTTGCTTGGTTTTAACAGCGGAGCCAGACGTGTATACTAGTTCGGAACTGAAACCTGACACCACGAAATGAACTGGCTCGTAGGGCTGGCTACTCTAACACACATCTCTTTACCAACCTCAACCTCATTACGCCTTTGATGGGGCGCGAGCGACGTAAATTATTGAAGCCGCTGGGGAGAAGTCCGAAGGCCACGCACAACATTCCGAATGCGTGACAGAGGGTTGCGAATATCAAGCGATTTATTTATTCACCCTCAGGGCGAATCATTGAAGAAGGGCGTGAGTGGAAAAAATATCAGTGCACAAATAAAAATTACATTGCATTGTAAGGCGCGGTAACTCCTAATTATACAATTGTGGCTAAAGCACATTTGAATCGGTTCTTATCATGCATAGAAGCAATGTCGGAAGGACGGGGATTCCAATCTTGTGAAGTTCGAGGTACCAAACAGTATAGAAAGGTTTCAGTATCCCGTCGGTCGATACAAACCTTAAAACGATGGCCATCACGGTTAGGTATATAATGTGGCTGAAGAAGGAATTCATCACGGTGGGTAGGGTGGTAGTAAAGCCTGTGAAAAAAGGTTAAGCGAAAATTTTTTCGGCGGGATGTAATGACAGAAGAGAGATATCCGGTAGAATTTGTACTGGCAGCTCAGTTATGACAGGAACAGATGAAGCAAGTAGTGCTTTCGTACCTATTAAATTGAAGTAATCAAATCATTAATGATTGGGTCCCACACTGTAGTGGCGTATTCTAATTTAGAGCGATGAGTGCTTTATATAACAAGAGATTTGAATAAGGAGCAGGCGAAAATTTGTGACGTAAGTAACCTGACATACGATTCCCATTGTTAATTGTCTTACCTTCTCAACATGAAAATGCCAGCTTAGATTAGATCTGATGTAAACGCCTAGATATTGATAGGAGGAAGCACAGGATAAGGGAGAGTTGTTCAGGTGATACGTAAAAGGGCAGTTATATGCACGGGAAAGATGCATCACCTGACACGTGTTAATATTTAATTCCCTTAGCCTGGTATTTCACCAGTTAAATACGTCATTTTGGTCTCACTGAAGAACGTTAGCATCGCTGTCAAAAACTATTTCATGGAAGATCACGCAATCATTTGCGAAAAGATGAATATTAGGCGAGGATACAGATGTCAGGTGGTTAGGGTAAATAACAACAAAGAAGGGAGTGTTATACTGATGTTTTTGGGACTGCACATCAAACAGGACTGTGGTTAAAATTTTCTTTGGCTCTAACGAATTGAAAACGACCAGAAAAGAAATCATTGATCCACAAAAAATTACAATCTAAATTAAGCTAACTTTATGAAAAAGAAATATGCAAGAAATCTTGTCAATGGCTTAAGAAAAAAGAAATAAATACAGTCTGCCTACGAAGAACGATCAATTTAGATCGAATGAGTGTCTTATAAAACAAGTGTTTTAAATAAGGTGCAGGTGAAAATATACGGCGTAAGAAGCTAACATATGATTAGCGTTGTTAATTATCTCTCGAATGAAAGATTAACTTAGATTAGATGTGATGTAAACGCTTCAATATTTATTGGACAAAACAGAGGCCAAGAGAGAGTTATTCAGGTAATACGTAAAGGGGCTATTAGATGCACGGAAAACAAGCATCACTGTACACTTGTTAATATTTAATTCCATTAGCCAGGTTCTGCACCGATAAACGTAGTGTCTGGAAAAAGGACGACTGGTGAAATAGATATTGTAGCTTTGAAAACAGGAGGATTTCGATGTCGGTGAAGAGACAGGTGCTAACATTTGCTTGGGTTGAGTGCCATCCGCCACTGAAAAGATCAGTTGTGCACAAGGTTTAGGTCTGCCTGTTGAGATTTTTAACAGAGTGGTTAATAAGTGAGCGCCAAATAACGTAGTCATCAGCGAGAAACTGCATCTGACAAAATACTTGCTAGGGTAAATCAATGACGGATATGAATAACAAACAACCGCGAGGCCGCGGGACGCTGGGATTGAAAGGCAGGGTGTTGGAGGGTTCGTTACAATGGAGGCAGACTGAGAGCGATGCGCGAGGAATTCAGTAGTACACGCGATGTAGTTTGGATTAAAGTTGGACTGGGAAACTGAGAGTCAAGCTTTGATGAGGTGGTTTTGTCGAATGTCCTAGCGAAGTGTACGAAAATAGCATCAGTTTCTATACTGGTGGCATGGTTGGTACGAATGTGGAAAAAAATAGTAGAATATCGCTGGAAAAAACGTTGGAAAATCCATGCTTTGACGGAAGAAAGAAGTGCATTGGAATATGGGAATTGCTTGATTTTGACTGGAAATGAAATGATCGATTAGTTTGCAGGGTACCGTTGTTAATGGTTACATTCACAGCGTAACGACGAACAACGACAGGAGGGAAGACACCACAAAGCGCCGACTTCATCAACGTTTATTGCTGCGCGCAGTGAATACATATAGAGCACAGTGGGCATGCGCAGCAACGAAAAGGAAAGTCCAGTAAGACCCGTAGCAGCGCCAAACTGCAAGAGAACACATCATCATAGGTACACGAAAGAACAACTAAAGCTAAAACCTCAAAGGCAGGACTCAAAGAAGAACAAAAAACATAATAATGCGGTTATAAATTCCTAAGACACGACACTCCTTATCACTTAACAAACCGATGGTATGCTGACACATTAATCAGCCTTTTCTGCGATCTCACCAGCCTCAGCTATCTCCCTGGCTGTTTTGCTGACATACTTGTGAAGGATTGTTGTTCTTCCAAAAAAGGGACCATGTTCCTTACACTGTTGGCAATCACGGCAGTGTATGCCTAGATGACGGGATGCCTCGATGGTGCTATTGCTGTGTTCCATGAGCCTCTCGTTGAAACATCTGCCCGTTTGGTCAATGTAGGTTCGGCCACAGGGCAAAGGTATAGAGTAGACTACGTCTTTCGCGCACTCTACAAATGGTTGCCTGTGCCTAACAGTGCAGTAATTGCTCACAGTGACGATAGAATTCACCTTCTTGTACAGTTTTGATAGCTTCTCTGGTGCGGAAAACACCACATGCACACCTGCTCTTTTCCTTATCTTTATTGAGCTGGTGGGCGATGCTGTATATGTAAGGTAGTACTGCCACATTTTTTCTCCAATCTGTGTCAGCCCCGCCGTTGTCTGGTACCACTTCCCTGCTTTGTTTGAGCATGTTGTCGGCAACCGATAACAAGAGTGTACATGGGTAGCCAAAGCCGCTCAACCGTGTCAACTAGCTGGAGAACGCAGAATCCAGTCGATGCTTACACGATTTCGTAAGAGCGCTGCAAAAGCAAGACTACAATTGCCCGTTTGACTAGTTTTTAGTCGGCTGAACCAAAACGAAAAATTGGCTTGTTTTCTCGGTGTCCATAAGTCGAACACACAAGGTCAGCAGAAA
Organism: Amblyomma americanum; assembly: GCA_030143305.2. Lineage (NCBI taxonomy): Eukaryota > Metazoa > Arthropoda > Arachnida > Ixodida > Ixodidae > Amblyomma > Amblyomma americanum. The sequence goes on from JARKHS020007971.1 coordinate 14,735, forward strand.
AATAAGTGCCCAGACGAACAAATATGATGAATTTGTTCACAGCCACTTCATGCTTTAGGATTAGCGGTTGAAGCCATTCGGAAAACGTAGACAAGATACTGAACATATCAGCCTTATTGAACATATCTTGTGCGTTGATAAAAAAGAGAAAATCAACATATCTCAAAATGCCTGCAACACTGGCACCTTCACTTCTGTAATTCAACTCCCGGTCCGCTAGAAAAATGCCAATCAAAAGAGGAGCAACGCAAGAGCCAATGCATATGCCTTTTTTTTTTGAGGGACGGTGTTACCTTCCCGAACTGCGAATGTAGACTTGAGGTAAGTTGAAAGCAATTCCAGAAAGTTTTTGCGCTCTGAATGTAAGCGGGAAATACCAACTCGCCCAGCAAATGATTATAAGTTGTTAATAAAATGGGACAATAATTAAGGAGTGAACCTGTAGTACCTGTTTGGTGGACAGGAGCTACCTTCCCCACCTTCCAGCAACCTGGAATGATTCCTTCAAGGAGTGTTTGCAAAAATAATGAACAAGAAATACGGGAACCAGCTTGTTTTATTGTTTTTACAATTTTTTTTGATATCCTCTCTGCAGCTTCTTTATGAATTTTTGTTTTATCAATTATGCACGAATTTGCACTACTGCGGAGCGCTATATCTTCCATGGCGGTAGTGACAGCAACGCTAAACAGGGCGCTTCGGAATTATCAGTAAATTCGCATGAATATGCAGAATTATTTGTGTTGCCACATTCGGTGAAAGTCGTTGTTGCACATGCTTAGTAAGGCGTGAGCGCATGTATCCTCGGTTTATCACTTTACATCACAACTTGGAGTTACCGACTGCCATTTTTTACGTCTACTTCTTATACGGAGAACTTAGCGCTTACAATCTCGTCAAAGTGTGGTTGCCTAGTTTCGTAATATTTTCCCCACATATGTGGGTGTGCTACAGAATGTGCGCGCTTTTTATTCGATCGTTTTTAGTGCTTTATAAAGCTGGACCTGCTGAGTACTCTTCCGAAAGCTACATGTTGGGATATTGTTTTGTTAACAGAGTGTCCAAATTTGATTTACGCTCCTAGTATGAACGGCCCTTTCAAACAGTGACAAGTAATCAGATATTTCGCTGCTGATTGCTTCGTAGTTGCTGTTGTCGCAGAGCGTAATAGTTTTACAGGAAGTTACTTTTCGTGCAGGTGAGAAATTGAAAGTTGCGCAAACTAGTTTATAGTCGCTGATTTATACAGGCATGTCATGGGTTCTAAGCTGTCTCCATGAGCGGTCAGTATGTGGTCGAGAGGGTTAACTACTTCCCTTGCGATACGTGTCCGTTCATATGCGAGTTGGGTCAGAATTAAAACTAAGGCAAGCACCAACGTATACTCTCGGCTCTTGCTAGCTGGCTATGGGCCGAACCTGATTACTGCAGTCGATGTTGCTGTCGTTGAAAGCCCCAGGTAGAGGGGTATGTGTGTTAGGGTGCTCTGAAGCCGTTTGATTTAGAATAATTCGAATCTTGCGGTAGAAGTCAGGACTACTGCGAGGTGGCGTATAACACCCACCTATAATAATGTGTCAGGAAGCACGGCTCATGAGCCAGAACATTTCCAGGTCCACCGTGACATATATGGCGGAACACGATATCTCTTCGTTGACGGCAATGACAGCTCCCTTCCTTTCCAACCTCCTCCTCGTCGAGCATTTTTGCGGTCGGCGCGAAAAAGAGAGAATTTCGGTGGTCAAACGAAGTCTCAGTACATAATCTCGTTATTCAACCATGTGTTGGTCAATATAAGTAGATTGCTGCCTGATGATATTATAAGGTAACAATGTTTCACCAAAGGTCTTGGCAGGAAGCTACGAATGCTATCAAACGCTCGTTGTCATCATCATCAGCCTGATTATGTCTTCTGCAGGAAAACCCTTACCTCTCCAATTAACCATGTCCTATGCCAGCTGCGGGCACCTTATTTCTGCAAACTTCTTTATCACATCTACGCATTCAACGTTCTGCCGCCACCTACTACGCTTGCCTTGTCTTGGTATCCAATCCTTTACCCTTAACGACCAGCAGTCATCTTGCCTTCGCGTTACATGCCCCAGTAAAGTAAAGATTACTGAGAGGAAAAGTTGCCACGAGGAGTAGATTGGGGATAGTGCGATGACCATGAGCGAATAGCTGTTGAAATATTTCTTTAACAGCGCACAAGAGTCATCAAAAATATAATGTATATGGCTGACACGCAGTGCTTTAACCCTCAAGAAAAAATACTGCGCCCTGGTAGTGGCGACAACGTGTTTCCAGCAATTTTTAACGCGGCACGAAAAGGCTTCGTTTACGTTGCAATCAGTGTCTGAATTTTTGACTTTTGTTACGAACTGATTCTTTAGTTGTGAAGAAATTAAACTTATCTACAATTGCACGTTGCCGCTCCTCAAAGTATCGTATGAGGCGAAGGGCGCATTTAATTGCGTTTGTGCTCAATAGGGTGTCAGGTTAAGAGAACAGTGGCAAATGGCTACGTGTTCGCATTGGGAATAAGTATCAGCGGAGTTATTATCGGGGGAACCTTAAAAGATAGGTGTTTTTATTAGAGCGATTTTTGGCGTATTGCTAACGAGCATCTAGCACAACTTGACCAACCGTTTTTGACAAGCGGTTTGAGACGTCTATTGATCTGTGCACAGTGTTGCCAGGCCTCAGGATTGAGTTTCTAAAGTGCTGAGATGTGTGATCAAATGCGTCATATTTGGTCCACTGAGAGCGCCTGTCCTCTAAGCTACTTCACTGAATTTACTCCTTCGGTCCGGCCAGCAGACATTTTTCAGTTAGTCGTATTTAGTTAGGCATTTTTTGTTAGTAGAGAATATCAGCTACATTATCAATGCCAGGGTTTTTCTAAGTGTCACTGCGCCACAGTAATAATTACTGAACAACATGACAGCCCTCTACATTGAAACGAAGGGAGCACTGAGGCTTCGGGAGCTCTACCAAAAATAGATAGAGTTCTTTTTTTTTGAAAAACAGCCTACAGTGGTCACTAACCTGCATGGCGAAGATGAGTGTATTAGACAACTGTGTTGTTGAGCAACCACTGACCCCACATCCGCCTGTTTGCCGGTATCTTCCTTTGTCCGTGTATCTGTGTTCCGCCGCCGCGGTGGCTCAGGGGTTATGGCGCTCGGCTGCTCACCCGAAAGACGCTGGTTCGATTCCGGCCGCGGCGGTCAAAATTTGATGGAGCCGACATTCCAGAGGCCCGTTTACTCTGCGATGTCGTTGTATGTTAAAGAACCCCAGGTGGTTGAAATTTCCGGAGCCCTTCACTACGGCGTCACTCATAGCCTGAGTTTCTTTTGAACGTTAAAACACCCCATAGACCACGTATGTGTGTTACACTCGCCGCTGTAGTAGTCGAAGGTAGTGTAGCTTCAAATCGAAATATGTGAAGTTACTTAAATACAACCAGCTGACGCCTGGATTCTGCTAGAGGACCGAAATCTATACTTGAGAGTCAAACACAATGAGATTCAGTGCTCGAAAACAAGTTAGACTGAATTCGCAAAATTGAAGATTTCTGTCTGTCGACCGACATGACTGCAACAGTGTTGATGACAGCAGCAAGGGGAGGAGGATGCAAGTTTGTGCATTATGGTTTTAAAAACCGTCCAGCCTCTCATTCTGAAGGAAGAAGCTCGGTGCATGACAGCAGGTTCGAATATTTCGCGCAACAAACCAGCCAAGGAGATTTTAATTGTTTAGAATAGTTACATAGTGAAGGCGTTAACCTTGATCGCCGAGGATAATAAGGACCTTCTAGAAGGCATCATTTGGTGGCCATGGGCAGAAGTGTGCCTAACAAAGGCAGCTTTTGGGACCAGAAGATGGCAAGAGACGAGTGATTATAACACAACGAGAGGACAAAAACCGTTTGTTTTGTACCTGACGAAAGGATTACAATACGTGTTATTATCTCTTCTTGATACAACGTAGAGCAGGAAGTCAGAAAACGACATCTATAGTTGTATAGATATATAGTTAGCACTTTTATTCATGTGGATTTTCATACAGCATCAATCATGCCTACCAAAGCTTCAAAGGGCTTGAGTGGCAGTGCCTGGCAGACAGCGAACATTGGAAAAGCAAAGGAAAATAACGATGTTGCAACGAGCTTGACAAAACAAAAAAACATAAAAGAACAGAGCGACAAATATGGAGACATAACTTATTACGCCGAAAGTGGGATGACAGTAATTTGAAAATAATACAGTATCATCAGTTGAAATATTTATGGGACAGGAAGCAACTCAGAGACATGCCGCAAAATTTTTTCAGGTTATATTTAGCGTTCATACGGAATACACGGGGTGGAAAACTATTGAAACAGGAAGGTATATGGTGTTCACGTCTGCACTTTCTATACCGCGTTGAGGAGCGAGGAATGCAGTACAGGTATTTTCGTGTTAAATCACGTGGAGGAACATATGGAATATTGAACTGGCCACACCAAAAGTGTTTTAGCACAATAGCTGTTAACAAAGCAATACAACTTCGAAGCCTTATTCTTCTAAAAACATCAATGTAATTACTTATAGACAAGCCGTTGGCAATGTTTCTTAGAAGGGAACGGAGAAGTGAATTCACCCTGTTCGGCCAGCGAACCGTGCTGAGAACATAAACAGTGATTCCGTATCTAAAAACACTATAGGCTGGAGCATGTGTAACACATTTACCGACAGAAAAAGGCATAAAATATCTAATATTGTACTGCACACAAGATACAGCATGAAGTTTTTGGAAAACAAAATACAGCTTTGACTTCAAAGAGAGTTCACTGTCGAGGATCAGGTGAAGAGATTTGACCGACTGCGCATATTTTACTGGTACACAGTTATAATGAAGACAGGGGGAAGTATGCAAATAAACAGGACGACTTAACTCAAATTGCTTTAATGGGTTGTGAAAACATATATGTTTGGTTTTAGAACTATTAATGTTCATAATGTTAGACTTACACCAGTCCATGGCTTTAATAGCTGCCATCTGTAATGCTGTAACTGCGTGAGTTTATTTCCTTGCGCGCGAAACAATAACAGTGTCGTCAGGATATTGGAACTCTAAAGCAAGCACATTGTTAGCAAGATCATTAACGTATAGATTGAACAGGAATGGACACGAAATGGAACCTTGTCTAGCTTTGGATGTAATTGCAGGGAAATCGCTATGGAACCTTGAAATCGGCACATATTGGCGCCTATCTTGTAAAAAGTGAGTAAGCAATTTTGACTGCAACAGAACTAGAGCTTCTTACATTTTTTGACACTTTGAACCTGTTTATATGCTTTCTGCAATCGTTTTTTGTGTTGGCGCAGTTCTGGCAACTTGCGGGAGTTGTGAAGGAAAGACCTGAGTGCTTCAAGCAACCAGCAGGCGACAACGAGGACAACTTTAGTGATGGTGCTAGGCAGCTTGATGAAATAGGAGCGTACCCGCTGGGACGCAAACGCTCCTTCCTCAAGATTAGCGACATTCTGGGCGAGGAGGACGGGGAGGCACCTAACTCCTTGGATGACGGAGACTCGGATACGTGGAGCTCCCTGGCCGAATAAGGCGAAGTTCCCAGGCATCCTCAAAGAGCACGCCGTTGTTTGTCGCAACCCCCTTTATCAAGTAGTAGAAGAGCCGTTTTTCTCCGGCGAGGACTTGGAACCACTTAATGCGTTGGATCAAGGCGTCAGACCATTGAGCGTTGTAAAGGACGAAGGAAAGGAAACGGCGCACAGCTTTAACAAGAAACAGAGATCTGCTGATTGGCGACGTAGCTTTTATAGATTGAAAGCTACAAATTAAACGTTCAGACGTGTGCTCTAGGAGTTTGAATTCTTTCAACTCACGTCAACTAACAGCAACATCGAAGCAAGCATCAGTACTGCAGAGCAATTCCATCAACAACACGCGAGCTGTATCTTTTTGTACTGACCACTGTCCTTCCAAGGACCAGATTGAAAATAAATTTATGAAAGTGGATGACGCCTGACTTGCGCCAATGTGGAGTATCCTGTAGACGCAGAACATCGTATGCGCGTTTCGCTGTGTATAATGTATACACTTAGTGCAAACCTGCTGGCGTCTATCAGAGAAAAGCTAAACCGGTGGAACGCCGCCACGTTGGACGACGATTGTGCTCAGTTATTCATCTGCTTTGGCTCGAACTGCGTCCTACGGTGGCTTGGTTCCGTCGTGCGTGCGTCGGAAAATCATTTTGTTGGCCGTTGAGGCTGTAAAAATGAGTAATCATTAGTCAGTCAAGCTCTTCGTGCTGCCAAAGTTTCCAAGTCACTTTGCAGGAATTTATTACGTGTACAAAACATATTCAGAGCGCCACCGCCAACGCAGCCACAAGTTTTCCGCAAAGTTATATGTAAGCCTGCCGGCGCTAAACTCAAAGAAATGCACGAGGAAGTACAATTTTTAATTGCTGCTAAATATTTCGTACTACTTTTAGTCTAGTTTGGCTCAGGTTTAATTCTGTTGGGTCATTTTTTGCTTGCGGGCCTCCGGATTAGGTATAGCTGCTGCGCTGCTAGCGGTTTTTGTGCATTTCGACGATGCCGTAGGCGAGTGGTAGTCACGGTCTTGAACCGGAACCAAAGTTGAAACCGAAATGCTAACCGACCACATATTTTTCTCCGGAACTGCAACTGGAACTGAACCGAACCGAACCAATATACTTTTGCTATCTTGGAACTGAACCCGAACAAGACAAAATCAAAGTTACCGTTCCGAACAAGTTAGGAGCCCACTTGGGTGCCACTTTTTTTGCAACCCGGCATACGCATAGTACATCACCCGCCACGAGTAACGCGTGAGAGCTAGTCAAGTTTTATGAAGGTGCACTTTTACCAGTGAGTGCCCGGATGTGCGCCCACCGGAGAGTGAATCAAGATTGGAGGTCGAATGCGCACGCGCACATGCACGCAAACACCATTATCATTGAGAAAGGTTCCATAATGCTAACACAGTCAAAAAATACCATACTCTAACCCCGAGTGGTATTCGTGCAATCGGCGGCCCAACACAGAAGCTTCTTGTACCGAAGCCTTAGGTCACTCTGCCATCTACAAGGCATCATTCTTTTTGCTGCATAGAATATAAGAAACCCCTCTGACGCTCCGCGTGCCTTACTTGACCACGTAAAATTCAGCGATCTCAGCGTAAGGTCTCACGTCACCATCACGCAGTAATTACTGCGCCGGCACATCAATATTCCGCGCGAAGGGGCATCTGCTACATGCAGATGATGGTGACTTGCGACACCACGGGTTCCCGGGCATTTGCAGGAAGATCTCCGCAGAGGCATGATGGTGAGCAGTGCGTCACCATGGACCCATGTGCCCGGATTGTTTCGGCCTCGAGAATTAGGACCTTTAAGTCTCCTCGGTGGAGGCAACATACCACTTTCGTCCCAGCTTCATGTACACGGCCCATCCGGCCTGACCCGACAGGGAGAAATATGCAGTCACCTTTACCTCTCCGCCCCTTCATCTTTCGCTGTCCATCACCTTTATCACAACTTTCCTGTCTCCGCCACCCCTCCGTTTCTTTTCTTCTTTCCTGGCGGCCAGAGTTAACCTTGTGTGGCGGATTACCTGCGTTTTGTCATAGTGGGTATAAATATGGTGTACAGCTAGCGTGGGCAGGGCTTGCTTGTAGGTTCCTGTCCCGTCCTTTTGTTGGGCTCGATGGCGAGTGGCTGGCACGGTGGCCGCCGAATAACATACTTTTTATGGCTCCCCCTCTATCCAAACATGAACTCTTACAACGAGTACAAGCTCTCCCCTGCCTGGTGCTCGGCTTCTTAGGGTGAAATGGTTGGGAAATGGGTCTTTGACCCCACACTGTGAAATGAAAACTACCTTGTGCCATGGCGCTCATTGGCCAAAGCTGCCCTTGCGCCATAAACATTCATCTTTATCATCATACGTGATCGCTCCCTGAAAAGAGGGCGAAATGAAGTAACAGACGTTTTCCCATGAAAGCAAACGACATTCACCAAACTCCATGTCATCCACAGTGAAGTAGATGAAAAACAAGCTAGGATACTATCCCTATTCCTTTTGTAAGAAGGCTTAACAGGTGCCTTGGGCCTTGCCTACAATGTATCCGAAGTGGCTAGCGGTGATTTATGCTGGAACTCCGAGACGATGTCCAAACCATCGAACTCACAAAGTGTCTATTGGAGACATCTCTGCCTCCATCACAGCACACCAACCCCTCAACACCGTTAATGGCGTCATATGAGATTTCGCCACGGCTCACAGAGTTGCGACGACCGAAAACTTGCGCGAAAGGAGATTTAAGAACCACCCTTATGAGGAATGTGACGGAGACCTACGCTGTGAAAAGTGCGAAGGCGACCACGCTGCATAGTCCAAGGCATGCTCGTCCTGGCAGAAGGAAGAAGAAATAAACGCCATCGATACAAAGGAAAGCATTTCCTTTAGAGAAGTGAGAAAGCGATTTGCGCTTGCAAACACATTCTACTTCACCGCAAAATTCAACGTCGCTGATGTGGTGCGCACAGACGATGCACCAAACACACTCCGGCACCTGCCGAGGCTACTTTCACCGCCGCTATGGCATGGCCACCGATGGCCCAGGCAGGGACACCGAAGGCTCTCCAGCCATCGCCAAAGCAGAGAGCGACGGTCCATGGGCAGGAAACAGGGCAGAAAACTGAGCTACTTTGTATACGTTCATTATGATAATTCTAGACGCTCACAAATGACACCGAGGGCACACATCGCTTACTCGCAACTACAAGATTTTTTATTCAGAGGCTTCCATATATACTACAAAAACCAAAGCATACAGAGTAATCGTACGCCGCATGCCGACCGATGAGCCGGAACAGATTAACACGAGATTTTTAGTCGCTCTTCCAAAAACTTATCCCTCCACCAGACAATGCAACTGAAGGGCCACTAACAGATGTATGCCCCGTTTCAGCGATATGATAGGCTTTAAATATCTCCCGGCCTCACACGATCTCGGCGACGAAAAAGAACACATGTTTTGGAAAAAAGGGAGAACATTTTTTCTTGCGCTTGCTGCAGTCACGACAATGATGAACCATATTGATTGAAGTGTTACCTTTTTCCAAATCTCCGGCATGCTCCATCAGCCGCACATTCAAACAAGGATCACACTGGCCTATGTACACTTTTCCGCATCACATGGGGATCTTGTACACCGTGCCCACTCTGCACGCGACGTACGGTGATACATGTCTGACAGCACATCTTCCTTTTATTTTTTCGCGCCCAGCTCTGCGTTAGCTTGAATCGAAGGGCATAACGTTGACAGTTTTTTTGGGAGCCAAAAATACGACACGAATGCCATACCTGCCAGCAACTTTCTCAATCACGTGTGAAATTCGATGCACATACGGTGCTACCACCGGTTTGCTGTGTTCTTTTTTGTCGTTTTTCCCCGGCCCTTTACCCACCGAATAACCTTTTCGCTGGCTCTGCCGATCAGGTGATCTGGATATCCGCTGTTAATGAGTCTTTCCACCTGATAATCGACACTTTCCTTGATGCGATGGTGCAAGACTTTGATGCAGCTGACTTTAAACACGAGACCGCGATTCCATAGTTGATGAGCTTCGAGTGTGATGACGCAAAATTTAACAGGCCTTTCGTGGAACGCGGACGGTAACTCCAACAAAGATGGTCTGGTTTCTAAATCATTCGCAGGCCCAGAAACTGCAACTCTCCTTCATTTGGAACCTCGCGCGTGAACTTGAGGACCATACCGCTATCGTTAAACAATTTCACTGTGCCTATTACACTGCGTACGAAGCTTTCACAGTTGTCGACGATGATTAAGTAGTCATCAACTAACGAAAGGCCTTCAGAAACAGGCCAGCTGAATTCAGCTCTACCTTCTTGTCAACAAAGCCTAAGAACATGCTACTAAGAGCAGGAGCTTCTCTAGACTCAATGCACACCCCTGCGCGTTGCACGAAGAAATGGTCATCATTAGCATCTACTGCAGACTTCAAATAGAAGGACAGACTTTCTTGGAAGGATTCAAGGGACACACCGCACTTTTCATTAAACACCTTTTCATCATTGTCACCAGTGATGCGTGAATGGACGCACCTCATTAACATGTTGTGTGGCATCGAGTAGTACAGGTCCTCCACATCAATGCTGAGGTAATGGCACTGTCCATGGGTAGGCATCCCGCAAGATTCCACCCGTCGGGGGAGGCATGACACCCCCATATCCGCGGATCCTCTGAAGTCCTCTAGTACCGCCGACGATGTGATGTATGTAACTCCCAGTCCACCCCCTTTTACAGCGGCGGAACAGCTCTTTGGAGGCAAGAAAATGCCGATCCCGAATCCCGAATAACGGGCCAAGAAGTGAACTTGCTTTGAATTCCAACCAACGTATATATATATATATATATATATATATATATATATATATATATATATATATATATATATATATATATATTAGCAGACAAAGCTAAGGCAATAAGGGGCTCGTTTGATAAACTTATGAAGGACGCCAACAGTCACCGAAACCAAGGTGCATGGGAATGTTTTTTGTAATTTTTTTAATGTGTAATGGTTATTATTGGGATAATATTACTTCGATTAATATATCGCTTAAAGAGAATTACTTCTAAAGCAGCAGAAAAAACAACAATGCCGCCGGTGGGATCCGAACCCACGACCTCCGAATATC
>JARKHS020007972.1:0-27416 GCA_030143305.2 Amblyomma americanum
TTGGGTCCCACACTGTAGTGGCGTATTCTAATTTAGAGCGATGAGTGCTTTATATAACAAGAGATTTGAATAAGGAGCAGGCGAAAATTTGTGACGTAAGTAACCTGACATACGATTCCCATTGTTAATTGTCTTACCTTCTCAACATGAAAATGCCAGCTTAGATTAGATCTGATGTAAACGCCTAGATATTGATAGGAGGAAGCACAGGATAAGGAGAGAGTTGTTCAGGTGATACGTAAAAGGGCAGTTATATGCACGGGAAAGATGCATCACCTGACACGTGTTAATATTTAATTCCCTTAGCCTGGTATTTCACCAGTTAAATACGTCATTTTGGTCTCACTGAAGAACGTTAGCATCGCTGTCAAAAACTATTTCATGGAAGATCACGCAATCATTTGCGAAAAGATGAATATTAGGCGAGGATACAGATGTCAGGTGGTTAAGGTAAATAACAACAAAGAAGGGAGTGTTATACTGATGTTTTTGGGACTGCACATCAAACAGGACTGTGGTTAAAATTTTCTTTGGCTCTAACGAATTGAAAACGACCAGAAAAGAAATCATTGATCCACAAAAAATTACAATCTAAATTAAGCTAACTTTATGAAAAAGAAATATGCAAGAAATCTTGTCAATGGCTTAAGAAAAAAGAAATAAATACAGTCTGCCTACGAAGAACGATCAATTTAGATCGAATGAGTGTCTTATAAAACAAGTGTTTTAAATAAGGTGCAGGTGAAAATATACGGCGTAAGAAGCTAACATATGATTAGCGTTGTTAATTATCTCTCGAATGAAAGATCAACTTAGATTAGATGTGATGTAAACGCTTCAATATTTATTGGACAAAACAGAGGCCAAGAGAGAGTTATTCAGGTAATACGTAAAGGGGCTATTAGATGCACGGAAAACAAGCATCACTGTACACTTGTTAATATTTAATTCCATTAGCCAGGTTCTGCACCGATAAACGTAGTGTCTGGAAAAAGGACGACTGGTGAAATAGATATTGTAGCTTTGAAAACAGGAGGATTTCGATGTCGGTGAAGAGACAGGTGCTAACATTTGCTTGGGTTGAGTGCCATCCGCCACTGAAAAGATCAGTTGTGCACAAGGTTTAGGTCTGCCTGTTGAGATTTTTAACAGAGTGGTTAATGAGTGAGCGCCAAATAACGTAGTCATCAGCGAGAAACTGCATCTGACAAAATACTTGCTAGGGTAAATCAATGACGGATATGAATAACAAACAACCGCGAGGCCGCGGACGCTGGGATTGAAAGGCAGGGTGTTGGAGGGTTCGTTACAATGGAGGCAGACTGAGAGCGATGCGCGAGGAATTCAGTAGTACACGCGATGTAGTTTGGATTAAAGTTGGACTGGGAAACTGAGAGTCAAGCTTTGATGAGGTGGTTTTGTCGAATGTCCTAGCGAAGTGTACGAAAATAGCATCAGTTTCTATACTGGTGGCATGGTTGGTACGAATGTGGAAAAAAATAGTAGAATATCGCTGGAAAAAACGTTGGAAAATCCATGCTTTGACGGAAGAAAGAAGTGCATTGGAATATGGGAATTGCTTGATTTTGACTGGAAATGAAATGATCGATTAGTTTGCAGGGTACCGTTGTTAATGGTTACATTCACAGCGTAACGACGAACAACGACAGGAGGGAAGACACCACAAAGCGCCGACTTCATCAACGTTTATTGCTGCGCGCAGTGAATACATATAGAGCACAGTGGGCATGCGCAGCAACGAAAAGGAAAGTCCAGTAAGACCCGTAGCAGCGCCAAACTGCAAGAGAACACATCATCATAGGTACACGAAAGAACAACTAAAGCTAAAACCTCAAAGGCAGGACTCAAAGAAGAACAAAAAAACATAATAATGCGGTTATAAATTCCTAAGACACGACACTCCTTATCACTTAACAAACCGATGGTATGCTGACACATTAATCAGCCTTTTCTGCGATCTCACCAGCCTCAGCTATCTCCCTGGCTGTTTTGCTGACATACTTGTGAAGGATTGTTGTTCTTCCAAAAAAGGGACCATGTTCCTTACACTGTTGGCAATCACGGCAGTGTATGCCTAGATGACGGGATGCCTCGATGGTGCTATTGCTGTGTTCCATGAGCCTCTCGTTGAAACATCTGCCCGTTTGGTCAATGTAGGTTCGGCCACAGGGCAAAGGTATAGAGTAGACTACGTCTTTCGCGCACTCTACAAATGGTTGCCTGTGCCTAACAGTGCAGTAATTGCTCACAGTGACGATAGAATTCACCTTCTTGTACAGTTTTGATAGCTTCTCTGGTGCGGAAAACACCACATGCACACCTGCTCTTTTCCTTATCTTTATTGAGCTGGTGGGCGATGCTGTATATGTAAGGTAGTACTGCCACATTTTTTCTCCAATCTGTGTCAGCCCCGCCGTTGTCTGGTACCACTTCCCTGCTTTGTTTGAGCATGTTGTCGGCAACCGATAACAAGAGTGTACATGGGTAGCCAAAGCCGCTCAACCGTGTCAACTAGCTGGAGAACGCAGAATCCAGTCGATGCTTACACGATTTCGTAAGAGCGCTGCAAAAGCAAGACTACAATTGCCCGTTTGACTAGTTTTTAGTCGGCTGAACCAAAACGAAAAATTGGCTTGTTTTCTCGGTGTCCATAAGTCGAACACACAAGGTCAGCAGAAAAATAAGTGCCCAGACGAACAAATATGATGAATTTGTTCACAGCCACTTCATGCTTTAGGATTAGCGGTTGAAGCCATTCGGAAAACGTAGACAAGATACTGAACATATCAGCCTTATTGAACATATCTTGTGCGTTGATAAAAAGAGAAAATCAACATATCTCAAAATGCCTGCAACACTGGCACCTTCACTTCTGTAATTCAACTCCCGGTCCGCTAGAAAAATGCCGATCAAAAGAGGAGCAACGCAAGAGCCAATGCATATGCCTTTTTTTTTGAGGGACGGTGTTACCTTCCCGAACTGCGAATGTAGACTTGAGGTAAGTTGAAAGCAATTCCAGAAAGTTTTTGCGCTCTGAATGTAAGCGGGAAATACCAACTCGCCCAGCAAATGATTATAAGTTGTTAATAAAATGGGACAATAATTAAGGAGTGAACCTGTAGTACCTGTTTGGTGGACAGGAGCTACCTTCCCCACCTTCCAGCAACCTGGAATGATTCCTTCAAGGAGTGTTTGCAAAAATAATGAACAAGAAATACGGGAACCAGCTTGTTTTATTGTTTTTACAATTTTTTTTGATATCCTCTCTGCAGCTTCTTTATGAATTTTTGTTTTATCAATTATGCACGAATTTGCACTACTGCGGAGCGCTATATCTTCCATGGCGGTAGTGACAGCAACGCTAAACAGGGCGCTTCGGAATTATCAGTAAATTCGCATGAATATGCAGAATTATTTGTGTTGCCACATTCGGTGAAAGTCGTTGTTGCACATGCTTAGTAAGGCGTGAGCGCATGTATCCTCGGTTTATCACTTTACATCACAACTTGGAGTTACCGACTGCCATTTTTTACGTCTACTTCTTATACGGAGAACTTAGCGCTTACAATCTCGTCAAAGTGTGGTTGCCTAGTTTCGTAATATTTTCCCCACATATGTGGGTGTGCTACAGAATGTGCGCGCTTTTTATTCGATCGTTTTTAGTGCTTTATAAAGCTGGACCTGCTGAGTACTCTTCCGAAAGCTACATGTTGGGATATTGTTTTGTTAACAGAGTGTCCAAATTTGATTTACGCTCCTAGTATGAACGGCCCTTTCAAACAGTGACAAGTAATCAGATATTTCGCTGCTGATTGCTTCGTAGTTGCTGTTGTCGCAGAGCGTAATAGTTTTACAGGAAGTTACTTTTCGTGCAGGTGAGAAATTGAAAGTTGCGCAAACTAGTTTATAGTCGCTGATTTATACAGGCATGTCATGGGTTCTAAGCTGTCTCCATGAGCGGTCAGTATGTGGTCGAGAGGGTTAACTACTTCCCTTGCGATACGTGTCCGTTCATATGCGAGTTGGGTCAGAATTAAAACTAAGGCAAGCACCAACGTATACTCTCGGCTCTTGCTAGCTGGCTATGGGCCGAACCTGATTACTGCAGTCGATGTTGCTGTCGTTGAAAGCCCCAGGTAGAGGGGTATGTGTGTTAGGGTGCTCTGAAGCCGTTTGATTTAGAATAATTCGAATCTTGCGGTAGAAGTCAGGACTACTGCGAGGTGGCGTATAACACCCACCTATAATAATGTGTCAGGAAGCACGGCTCATGAGCCAGAACATTTCCAGGTCCACCGTGACATATATGGCGGAACACGATATCTCTTCGTTGACGGCAATGACAGCTCCCTTCCTTTCCAACCTCCTCCTCGTCGAGCATTTTTGCGGTCGGCGCGAAAAAGACAGAATTTCGGTGGTCAAACGAAGTCTCAGTACATAATCTCGTTATTCAACCATGTGTTGGTCAATATAAGTAGATTGCTGCCTGATGATATTATAAGGTAACAATGTTTCACCAAAGGTCTTGGCAGGAAGCTACGAATGCTATCAAACGCTCGTTGTCATCATCATCAGCCTGATTATGTCTTCTGCAGGAAAACCCTTACCTCTCCAATTAACCATGTCCTATGCCAGCTGCGGGCACCTTATTTCTGCAAACTTCTTTATCACATCTACGCATTCAACGTTCTGCCGCCACCTACTACGCTTGCCTTGTCTTGGTATCCAATCCTTTACCCTTAACGACCAGCAGTCATCTTGCCTTCGCGTTACATGCCCCAGTAAAGTAAAGATTACTGAGAGGAAAAGTTGCCACGAGGAGTAGATTGGGGATAGTGCGATGACCATGAGCGAATAGCTGTTGAAATATTTCTTTAACAGCGCACAAGAGTCATCAAAAATATAATGTATATGGCTGACACGCAGTGCTTTAACCCTCAAGAAAAAATACTGCGCCCTGGTAGTGGCGACAACGTGTTTCCAGCAATTTTTAACGCGGCACGAAAAGGCTTCGTTTACGTTGCAATCAGTGTCTGAATTTTTGACTTTTGTTACGAACTGATTCTTTAGTTGTGAAGAAATTAAACTTATCTACAATTGCACGTTGCCGCTCCTCAAAGTATCGTATGAGGCGAAGGGCGCATTTAATTGCGTTTGTGCTCAATAGGGTGTCAGGTTAAGAGAACAGTGGCAAATGGCTACGTGTTCGCATTGGGAATAAGTATCAGCGGAGTTATTATCGGGGGAACCTTAAAAGATAGGTGTTTTTATTAGAGCGATTTTTGGCGTATTGCTAACGAGCATCTAGCACAACTTGACCAACCGTTTTTGACAAGCGGTTTGAGACGTCTATTGATCTGTGCACAGTGTTGCCAGGCCTCAGGATTGAGTTTCTAAAGTGCTGAGATGTGTGATCAAATGCGTCATATTTGGTCCACTGAGAGCGCCTGTCCTCTAAGCTACTTCACTGAATTTACTCCTTCGGTCCGGCCAGCAGACATTTTTCAGTTAGTCGTATTTAGTTAGGCATTTTTTGTTAGTAGAGAATATCAGCTACATTATCAATGCCAGGGTTTTTCTAAGTGTCACTGCGCCACAGTAATAATTACTGAACAACATGACAGCCCTCTACATTGAAACGAAGGGAGCACTGAGGCTTCGGGAGCTCTACCAAAAATAGATAGAGTTCTTTTTTTTTGAAAAACAGCCTACAGTGGTCACTAACCTGCATGGCGAAGATGAGTGTATTAGACAACTGTGTTGTTGAGCAACCACTGACCCCACATCCGCCTGTTTGCCGGTATCTTCCTTTGTCCGTGTATCTGTGTTCCGCCGCCGCGGTGGCTCAGGGGTTATGGCGCTCGGCTGCTCACCCGAAAGACGCTGGTTCGATTCCGGCCGCGGCGGTCAAAATTTGATGGAGCCGACATTCCAGAGGCCCGTTTACTCTGCGATGTCGTTGTATGTTAAAGAACCCCAGGTGGTTGAAATTTCCGGAGCCCTTCACTACGGCGTCACTCATAGCCTGAGTTTCTTTTGAACGTTAAAACACCCCATAGACCACGTATGTGTGTTACACTCGCCGCTGTAGTAGTCGAAGGTAGTGTAGCTTCAAATCGAAATATGTGAAGTTACTTAAATACAACCAGCTGACGCCTGGATTCTGCTAGAGGACCGAAATCTATACTTGAGAGTCAAACACAATGAGATTCAGTGCTCGAAAACAAGTTAGACTGAATTCGCAAAATTGAAGATTTCTGTCTGTCGACCGACATGACTGCAACAGTGTTGATGACAGCAGCAAGGGGAGGAGGATGCAAGTTTGTGCATTATGGTTTTAAAAACCGTCCAGCCTCTCATTCTGAAGGAAGAAGCTCGGTGCATGACAGCAGGTTCGAATATTTCGCGCAACAAACCAGCCAAGGAGATTTTAATTGTTTAGAATAGTTACATAGTGAAGGCGTTAACCTTGATCGCCGAGGATAATAAGGACCTTCTAGAAGGCATCATTTGGTGGCCATGGGCAGAAGTGTGCCTAACAAAGGCAGCTTTTGGGACCAGAAGATGGCAAGAGACGAGTGATTATAACACAACGAGAGGACAAAAACCGTTTGTTTTGTACCTGACGAAAGGATTACAATACGTGTTATTATCTCTTCTTGATACAACGTAGAGCAGGAAGTCAGAAAACGACATCTATAGTTGTATAGATATATAGTTAGCACTTTTATTCATGTGGATTTTCATACAGCATCAATCATGCCTACCAAAGCTTCAAAGGGCTTGAGTGGCAGTGCCTGGCAGACAGCGAACATTGGAAAAGCAAAGGAAAATAACGATGTTGCAACGAGCTTGACAAAACAAAAAAACATAAAAGAACAGAGCGACAAATATGGAGACATAACTTATTACGCCGAAAGTGGGATGACAGTAATTTGAAAATAATACAGTATCATCAGTTGAAATATTTATGGGACAGGAAGCAACTCAGAGACATGCCGCAAAATTTTTTCAGGTTATATTTAGCGTTCATACGGAATACACGGGGTGGAAAACTATTGAAACAGGAAGGTATATGGTGTTCACGTCTGCACTTTCTATACCGCGTTGAGGAGCGAGGAATGCAGTACAGGTATTTTCGTGTTAAATCACGTGGAGGAACATATGGAATATTGAACTGGCCACACCAAAAGTGTTTTAGCACAATAGCTGTTAACAAAGCAATACAACTTCGAAGCCTTATTCTTCTAAAAACATCAATGTAATTACTTATAGACAAGCCGTTGGCAATGTTTCTTAGAAGGGAACGGAGAAGTGAATTCACCCTGTTCGGCCAGCGAACCGTGCTGAGAACATAAACAGTGATTCCGTATCTAAAAACACTATAGGCTGGAGCATGTGTAACACATTTACCGACAGAAAAAGGCATAAAATATCTAATATTGTACTGCACACAAGATACAGCATGAAGTTTTTGGAAAACAAAATACAGCTTTGACTTCAAAGAGAGTTCACTGTCGAGGATCAGGTGAAGAGATTTGACCGACTGCGCATATTTTACTGGTACACAGTTATAATGAAGACAGGGGGAAGTATGCAAATAAACAGGACGACTTAACTCAAATTGCTTTAATGGGTTGTGAAAACATATATGTTTGGTTTTAGAACTATTAATGTTCATAATGTTAGACTTACACCAGTCCATGGCTTTAATAGCTGCCATCTGTAATGCTGTAACTGCGTGAGTTTATTTCCTTGCGCGCGAAACAATAACAGTGTCGTCAGGATATTGGAACTCTAAAGCAAGCACATTGTTAGCAAGATCATTAACGTATAGATTGAACAGGAATGGACACGAAATGGAACCTTGTCTAGCTTTGGATGTAATTGCAGGGAAATCGCTATGGAACCTTGAAATCGGCACATATTGGCGCCTATCTTGTAAAAAGTGAGTAAGCAATTTTGACTGCAACAGAACTAGAGCTTCTTACATTTTTTGACACTTTGAACCTGTTTATATGCTTTCTGCAATCGTTTTTTGTGTTGGCGCAGTTCTGGCAACTTGCGGGAGTTGTGAAGGAAAGACCTGAGTGCTTCAAGCAACCAGCAGGCGACAACGAGGACAACTTTAGTGATGGTGCTAGGCAGCTTGATGAAATAGGAGCGTACCCGCTGGGACGCAAACGCTCCTTCCTCAAGATTAGCGACATTCTGGGCGAGGAGGACGGGGAGGCACCTAACTCCTTGGATGACGGAGACTCGGATACGTGGAGCTCCCTGGCCGAATAAGGCGAAGTTCCCAGGCATCCTCAAAGAGCACGCCGTTGTTTGTCGCAACCCCCTTTATCAAGTAGTAGAAGAGCCGTTTTTCTCCGGCGAGGACTTGGAACCACTTAATGCGTTGGATCAAGGCGTCAGACCATTGAGCGTTGTAAAGGACGAAGGAAAGGAAACGGCGCACAGCTTTAACAAGAAACAGAGATCTGCTGATTGGCGACGTAGCTTTTATAGATTGAAAGCTACAAATTAAACGTTCAGACGTGTGCTCTAGGAGTTTGAATTCTTTCAACTCACGTCAACTAACAGCAACATCGAAGCAAGCATCAGTACTGCAGAGCAATTCCATCAACAACACGCGAGCTGTATCTTTTTGTACTGACCACTGTCCTTCCAAGGACCAGATTGAAAATAAATTTATGAAAGTGGATGACGCCTGACTTGCGCCAATGTGGAGTATCCTGTAGACGCAGAACATCGTATGCGCGTTTCGCTGTGTATAATGTATACACTTAGTGCAAACCTGCTGGCGTCTATCAGAGAAAAGCTAAACCGGTGGAACGCCGCCACGTTGGACGACGATTGTGCTCAGTTATTCATCTGCTTTGGCTCGAACTGCGTCCTACGGTGGCTTGGTTCCGTCGTGCGTGCGTCGGAAAATCATTTTGTTGGCCGTTGAGGCTGTAAAAATGAGTAATCATTAGTCAGTCAAGCTCTTCGTGCTGCCAAAGTTTCCAAGTCACTTTGCAGGAATTTATTACGTGTACAAAACATATTCAGAGCGCCACCGCCAACGCAGCCACAAGTTTTCCGCAAAGTTATATGTAAGCCTGCCGGCGCTAAACTCAAAGAAATGCACGAGGAAGTACAATTTTTAATTGCTGCTAAATATTTCGTACTACTTTTAGTCTAGTTTGGCTCAGGTTTAATTCTGTTGGGTCATTTTTTGCTTGCGGGCCTCCGGATTAGGTATAGCTGCTGCGCTGCTAGCGGTTTTTGTGCATTTCGACGATGCCGTAGGCGAGTGGTAGTCACGGTCTTGAACCGGAACCAAAGTTGAAACCGAAATGCTAACCGACCACATATTTTTCTCCGGAACTGCAACTGGAACTGAACCGAACCGAACCAATATACTTTTGCTATCTTGGAACTGAACCCGAACAAGACAAAATCAAAGTTACCGTTCCGAACAAGTTAGGAGCCCACTTGGGTGCCACTTTTTTTGCAACCCGGCATACGCATAGTACATCACCCGCCACGAGTAACGCGTGAGAGCTAGTCAAGTTTTATGAAGGTGCACTTTTACCAGTGAGTGCCCGGATGTGCGCCCACCGGAGAGTGAATCAAGATTGGAGGTCGAATGCGCACGCGCACATGCACGCAAACACCATTATCATTGAGAAAGGTTCCATAATGCTAACACAGTCAAAAAATACCATACTCTAACCCCGAGTGGTATTCGTGCAATCGGCGGCCCAACACAGAAGCTTCTTGTACCGAAGCCTTAGGTCACTCTGCCATCTACAAGGCATCATTCTTTTTGCTGCATAGAATATAAGAAACCCCTCTGACGCTCCGCGTGCCTTACTTGACCACGTAAAATTCAGCGATCTCAGCGTAAGGTCTCACGTCACCATCACGCAGTAATTACTGCGCCGGCACATCAATATTCCGCGCGAAGGGGCATCTGCTACATGCAGATGATGGTGACTTGCGACACCACGGGTTCCCGGGCATTTGCAGGAAGATCTCCGCAGAGGCATGATGGTGAGCAGTGCGTCACCATGGACCCATGTGCCCGGATTGTTTCGGCCTCGAGAATTAGGACCTTTAAGTCTCCTCGGTGGAGGCAACATACCACTTTCGTCCCAGCTTCATGTACACGGCCCATCCGGCCTGACCCGACAGGGAGAAATATGCAGTCACCTTTACCTCTCCGCCCCTTCATCTTTCGCTGTCCATCACCTTTATCACAACTTTCCTGTCTCCGCCACCCCTCCGTTTCTTTTCTTCTTTCCTGGCGGCCAGAGTTAACCTTGTGTGGCGGATTACCTGCGTTTTGTCATAGTGGGTATAAATATGGTGTACAGCTAGCGTGGGCAGGGCTTGCTTGTAGGTTCCTGTCCCGTCCTTTTGTTGGGCTCGATGGCGAGTGGCTGGCACGGTGGCCGCCGAATAACATACTTTTTATGGCTCCCCCTCTATCCAAACATGAACTCTTACAACGAGTACAAGCTCTCCCCTGCCTGGTGCTCGGCTTCTTAGGGTGAAATGGTTGGGAAATGGGTCTTTGACCCCACACTGTGAAATGAAAACTACCTTGTGCCATGGCGCTCATTGGCCAAAGCTGCCCTTGCGACATAAACATTCATCTTTATCATCATACGTGATCGCTCCCTGAAAAGAGGGCGAAATGAAGTAACAGACGTTTTCCCATGAAAGCAAACGACATTCACCAAACTCCATGTCATCCACAGTGAAGTAGATGAAAAACAAGCTAGGATACTATCCCTATTCCTTTTGTAAGAAGGCTTAACAGGTGCCTTGGGCCTTGCCTACAATGTATCCGAAGTGGCTAGCGGTGATTTATGCTGGAACTCCGAGACGATGTCCAAACCATCGAACTCACAAAGTGTCTATTGGAGACATCTCTGCCTCCATCACAGCACACCAACCCCTCAACACCGTTAATGGCGTCATATGAGATTTCGCCACGGCTCACAGAGTTGCGACGACAGAAAACT
This sequence comes from Amblyomma americanum, assembly GCA_030143305.2. Taxonomy (NCBI): domain Eukaryota; kingdom Metazoa; phylum Arthropoda; class Arachnida; order Ixodida; family Ixodidae; genus Amblyomma; species Amblyomma americanum. The sequence goes on from JARKHS020007972.1 coordinate 11,043, forward strand.
TGCGCGAAAGGAGATTTAAGAACCACCCTTATGAGGAATGTGACGGAGACCTACGCTGTGAAAAGTGCGAAGGCGACCACGCTGCATAGTCCAAGGCATGCTCGTCCTGGCAGAAGGAAGAAGAAATAAACGCCATCGATACAAAGGAAAGCATTTCCTTTAGAGAAGTGAGAAAGCGATTTGCGCTTGCAAACACATTCTACTTCACCGCAAAATTCAACGTCGCTGATGTGGTGCGCACAGACGATGCACCAAACACACTCCGGCACCTGCCGAGGCTACTTTCACCGCCGCTATGGCATGGCCACCGATGGCCCAGGCAGGGACACCGAAGGCTCTCCAGCCATCGCCAAAGCAGAGAGCGACGGTCCATGGGCAGGAAACAGGGCAGAAAACTGAGCTACTTTGTATACGTTCATTATGATAATTCTAGACGCTCACAAATGACACCGAGGGCACACATCGCTTACTCGCAACTACAAGATTTTTTATTCAGAGGCTTCCATATATACTACAAAAACCAAAGCATACAGAGTAATCGTACGCCGCATGCCGACCGATGAGCCGGAACAGATTAACACGAGATTTTTAGTCGCTCTTCCAAAAACTTATCCCTCCACCAGACAATGCAACTGAAGGGCCACTAACAGATGTATGCCCCGTTTCAGCGATATGATAGGCTTTAAATATCTCCCTGCCTCACACGATCTCGGCGACGAAAAAGAACACATGTTTTGGAAAAAAGGGAGAACATTTTTTCTTGCGCTTGCTGCAGTCACGACAATGATGAATCATATTGATTGAAGTGTTACCTTTTTCCAAATCTCCGGCATGCTCCATCAGCCGCACATTCAAACAAGGATCACACTGGCCTATGTACACTTTTCCGCATCACATGGGGATCTTGTACACCGTGCCCACTCTGCACGCGACGTACGGTGATACATGTCTGACAGCACATCTTCCTTTTATTTTTTCGCGCCCAGCTCTGCGTTAGCTTGAATCAAAGGGCATAACGTTGACAGTTTTTTTGGGAGCCAAAAATACGACACGAATGCCATACCTGCCAGCAACTTTCTCAATCACGTGTGAAATTCGATGCACATACGGTGCTACCACCGGTTTGCTGTGTTCTTTTTTGTCGTTTTTCCCCGGCCCTTTACCCACCGAATAACCTTTTCGCTGGCTCTGCCGATCAGGTGATCTGGATATCCGCTGTTAATGAGTCTTTCCACCTGATAATCGACACTTTCCTTGATGCGATGGTGCAAGACTTTGATGCAGCTGACTTTAAACACGAGACCGCGATTCCATAGTTGATGAGCTTCGAGTGTGATGACGCAAAATTTAACAGGCCTTTCGTGGAACGCGGACGGTAACTCCAACAAAGATGGTCTGGTTTCTAAATCATTCGCAGGCCCAGAAACTGCAACTCTCCTTCATTTGGAACCTCGCGCGTGAACTTGAGGACCATACCGCTATCGTTAAACAATTTTACTGTGCCTATTACACTGCGTACGAAGCTTTCACAGTTGTCGACGATGATTAAGTAGTCATCAACTAACGAAAGGCCTTCAGAAACAGGCCAGCTGAATTCAGCTCTACCTTCTTGTCAACAAAGCCTAAGAACATGCTACTAAGAGCAGGAGCTTCTCTAGACTCAATGCACACCCCTGCGCGTTGCACGAAGAAATGGTCATCATTAGCATCTACTGCAGACTTCAAATAGAAGGACAGACTTTCTTGGAAGGATTCAAGGGACACACCGCACTTTTTATTAAACACCTTTTCATCATTGTCACCAGTGATGCGTGAATGGACGCACCTCATTAACATGTTGTGTGGCATCGAGTAGTACAGGTCCTCCACATCAATGCTGAGGTAATGGCACTGTCCATGGGTAGGCATCCCGCAAGATTCCACCCGTCGGGGGAGGCATGACACCCCCATATCCGCGGATCCTCTGAAGTCCTCTAGTACCGCCGACGATGTGATGTATGTAACTCCCAGTCCACCCCCTTTTACAGCGGCGGAACAGCTCTTTGGAGGCAAGAAAATGCCGATCCCGAATCCCGAATAACGGGCCAAGAAGTGAACTTGCTTTGAATTCCAACCAACGTATATATATATATATATATATATATATATATATATATATATATATATATATATATATATATATATATATTAGCAGACAAAGCTAAGGCAATAAGGGGCTCGTTTGATAAACTTATGAAGGACGCCAACAGTCACCGAAACCAAGGTGCATGGGGAATGTTTTTTGTAATTTTTTTAATGTGTAATGGTTATTATTGGGATAATATTACTTCGATTAATATATCGCTTAAAGAGAATTACTTCTAAAGCAGCAGAAAAAACAACAATGCCGCCGGTGGGATCCGAACCCACGACCTCCGAATATCGCATCCTGTGCTCTACCAACTGAGCTACGGCGACGGCTGTCCAATATGCTGCTCTCGTGGGTATTTATGCTTATAGGGTGCAAGCGAATCTTGAGAGTGGTCACCAGCGCCACCCGCATCCACAGCGGCGGACGTAGCACGTCCTGTATTACCGCGAGTGTGACGTGGTACGTCATATAACGGCGAGGGCGGAAATTGTGCGAGAGCCCTCTTAAGCTACCTATGGCATCAAGGCTACTAGAACCGAAACCCTCGTTATGATATTAGCAGACAAAGTTAAGGAAATTAGGGGCTCGTTTGATAAACTTATGAAGGGAGCCAATTGTCACCGAAACCAAGGTGCATAGGGGAATGTTTCTTTGTAGTTTTATTTTTAATGTGTAGAGGTGATCAGTGGGATAATAATAATTCGAATAATCTATCGCTTAAAACAAATTACTTATAAAGCATCAGAGAAAACAACCATGCAGCCACTGGGATCCAGACCCAGGACCTCCGAATATCGCGTCCGGTATATATATATATATATATATATATATATATATATATATATATATATATATATATATATACTTATGAAGGGAGCGAACTGACACCGAAACCAAAGTGCAGAGGGGAATGTTTTTTTGTAATTTTTTTTAATGTGTAGTGGTGGTCAATGGGATAATAATACTTCGATTAATCTATCGCTTAAAAATTACTTATAAAGCTTATATATATATATATATATATATATATATATATATATATATATATATATATATATATATATATATATATCATAGCTGAAGAGAACGGCTGAGGCATGACTGTGACATTTATATTAGGGTAAATGTTGCCTTTACCCTTATGTCTCCAGGAAACTAATACTGGCACACAACATGTGAATATCCTTAAATATTACAAATCTTTTCCACGCGATCGCAATCAGTCAAACACACTCTCAGGATGTGTCTCAATTGCAATTCAAAGCTGCATTCCTGCTCAAGAACTCAAAGTCAATGCAAACCTTGAGGTGGTTTGCGTTAAGATCTATATCTAGAAGACCTGATGTATGAATGCACAGTGCCATATCGGGACTTGAGAATTTTAGCACTCACTCGCCTTTTTGGGGAAGTGAACGCTGTGACTTAAGGAGCCAAACAATCAGCGATTTTATCCTCACAAAGAATGCGTCTTTTAATAAAGAAAAGGGGCGCACATTGGTGCCGAACATCGGCAAAAATTGATATTCCTGGTCTTTCACGTCAATATCTGTTTTTAAAGATTTTAAATGGAATGTTTTAAATCGCCAATACGAAAGTGGTGACTTATTTTCGGTGATCAGGCTATCATTGTCTACTGCTATAAGCCCCACGCTTCAAAATTTGCTTCGCCGTCTGATCAGCAAACTGAGCTGCATAACTGGAATTTTAAATCGCAACCGCTATACTCTTCCAAAAAAAGTTAAACTAATGGTCTATAACGCTCTCTTTGTTTCCCACCTAAACTACTCTCATTTAGTCTGGGGAACATCAACAAAAACTAATTTGTTAAAGCTTGAAAGGCTACAGAAAAATATAGTACCAATAATTGAAAACGTTGAATACACAGCGCCTTCTTCAGATATCTTTGCTTCGCTTAATTTATTGAAAGTCAGAAATATTTACGAATACAAATTATGCAGGCAGTACCGTTTAAGTGTCCAACGAAGGAGTACAGTTTTTACGAAATGGCAGAACTAAAACCCAATTATCCCATCTACAGCACCAGAACTCCAGAACGATGGAAAGTTCCAAAATGTCGTACTGCCTATGGACAACAAACACTCCGGTATAACCTTCCGCGATTATTGAATGCTGCAGAAATAGAAGGCGCTGATGTATCCAATATGTCTCTTCCAAATATGTACAAATATTTTGCTACTCATACTCTTTTTTGTGAATGAACGCACAGGTCTATCTTTATGTTTAATTACATTGCATTGTTTACTTTTCAAAAAAAATGTTTTTCCAGGAGTCCAAACCCAGTGTTCTATTGAAATTCTTATTTAGGCTTATTTTATTTTGTGATGCGATATAGTGCTGTTTATTTTTTTTCCTCTTTGCAACAAAAAAAAATGTGACTGTCTATTGTCCCGCTCTGCTGCTGTATGCACTGTAAGGGGGCGGAGGATTTTTCAAGCCACAAATGTACGGCTTTTCCTTCCGCCTCCTTCCACTTCATTGTGGAGAATAAAACTTGTATGTATGTATGTATGTATGTATGTATGTATGTATGTATGTATGTATGTATGTATGTATGTATGTATGTATGTATGTATGTATGTATGTATGTATGTATGTATGTATGTATGTATGTATGTATGTATGTATGTATGTATGTATGTATGTATGTATGTATGTATGTATGTATGTATGTATGTATGTATGTATGTATGTATGTATGTATGTATGTATGTATGTATGTATGTATGTATGTATGTATGTATGTATTTATGTTTGTATGTATGTATGTATCATTCTTTCGAACAAGTGCCACCCTGGAAAAAGGCGTAGGGAACTGCTCAGCATAGATGAAATTAACGAAATGTTTACTATGTAGGCATAATATCGGCCACAACTGTCGCTATACCACTAGACAATAAGGCTCGTACAGAAGAAACACAAAATATGGTGGACCCAAGAATGTACTTTATCAAAGAAACAGCAAAACCAAGCTTGAGGACCTCTAGGTCTTTTATAAAATGCTAAGGCTAGAGTGCGGCACATTCGAACAAATGCAGAGAAAGCTTCTTGACAGAAATAAGTCCTCTATGAACAGTCCCACCTCCTCAAAGAAAATGTGAACAAGTTCGCAATTTCACTGGTGACCGCACTCCTTTCCTATTTCCGTTGCTCACAAGACCGATACACAAACATAATTAAAACAGGCCACTATATTAGGTCAATATATACTATAAAAACACATTCTAGAACACAAAGCAATAGAAAAAAAACTACCGTCCGGAGCAGGCTTATGTGAGGACTATATTAAGCCGATCACACTGCAAAAATTATAGTATTATTCTACTTAAAAAAAGACATCACCACGGCCAGAGAATGTGCACTACGCTACGCTTGCCCATCTCTCAAGAAGCTGCCATAGAGGCACTGTTGAAATTTTATAATATATGGGTAACTGAAAAAGTAACCGAGGCGAGCAAAAAAAAGCAGGTATAGCTTTTCTGAAACTCCGAAAACCGCCAAGCCCTAGCATTCAAAGGCCTCACCAGCTGTGTAGCGAAATCATTCGAAAGAGTTGTGAACATTAGACTGAATTTTGTACTTGAGTGCTGTTGACTGTTAGGCACAAATCAGTGTGGATTTACAACCGTACATAGAGATACCAATCATTTGATCTGCCTATAAAACACCCTCCTGGAGGTGCTCATCCGCAAGGAGTACTGTATAGAGGATTCTTTGACCTGGAGAAGGCCTATGACCGCACGTGGAGGTTCGGTATCCTCCATGACCAGCAGTGCTAGGTATCCCTGGCAGGATTCTCAGCTGCTTGAAAGACTTCCTGGCTAGCCGCACATTTCTTGTCCACCTAGGAGCAAGTCTCAACATGACTTTCAACCAAGAGAACGGCGTACCCCAGGAGTGTATTATAAGCATGCCGCTGTTCACTGTAAAAATGAAGCCCTTCGCTAAACGAATCCCCAGGTCCATAATGTATTCAGTTTATATAGATGTTCTAGAAATAGCACGCGCTTCCTCCAGCACATCTAGCTGCGAGGGACAAATAAAAATTATAATAAACTGGCTGCATGTCCAGTCAGAACTGGGTCGAAGTTTTCTCTTCAAAAACCAGTAGCCGTTATGTTCTCAATCGGATGGGGTCTGCATGTCGATCCTATTCTATACCTCAATTTAACCGCACTACCAATTAAACGAAAACAAATTATTGGACGTTACTTCTGACAAAACATTCTATGTTTACCACGCATAGACAAACATTAAAATAATTCTAGAGTCCTCAATGTCCTAAATGTGTTCTCCAGAAAACGGTGGGTGTTATCCAGAAAACAGAGCCTTCCTTCGGAAATGTACTGGTGTCTGTTACGCTCTCAGCTAGACTACGGGCGCGTAGTACAGGGTTTAGCAAGAGCATCTTACTTTAAGCTATTAGACTTTCTTCATAATGCTTACCTGCGCATCTCATCTGGAGAGTACAGAACACTGCCGGCAACCAGCCTTTAAGTTGGAGCTAATGAGCCCGCTATAGAGCATCGAAAAGACCCACTAACATATGTTCTGAAGATTCGTTCTCTCTCGAAACATCTCTGAAGAGTTAGCAGTACTAAACGCCCTACCGGACATTTCATAAATACATGAATACCAGCCACCGTACGCGGTAGAGCCGCTGTAGTATTTGGCTTCATAACGACACGTTTACACAAAAGCCAGGCACCACGTCAGCACGCACTACAGGAAAAAGTTTGGCGCTGCATGAAAAGTATGACACCTACAGTAAATTTTACACTGATGGCTAAAAACCAGGCATCGAAGTTGAGAGTGCAGTAGTTGAAAGCAGAAAAAAATTATACGACTGCAACAGGGTGCATAAGTTTTTACCGCCGAGTGCAATGCTATTTGTAGGTTGATGGTTTAGGGGAGTTTAACATCCCAAAGCAACTAAGGCTATAAGGGACACCTTAGTGAAGGGCGCCGGAAATTTCGACCACTAGGGGCTCTGTAACGTGCAGTGACACCACACAGTACACGGGCATCTAGAATCTCGCCTCCATCAAAATTTGACCGCCGCGGCCGAGATAGAGCCTGCGTCTCTCCGATCAGCAGCCGAGCGCCATAACCACTGAGCCACCGCCAAGGCTTCTATCTTTGTAGGTATAAAGAAAATAGTAAAAATTAGCATCACCTACACTAATTCGCTCAGCATGCCCACAGCATCACACTGGATAAATGCTGCTGAACCCTTAACAAGAAATATCACACCTAAAAGAGTTAAAATCACAACAAAGCATTAAATTCTGGTGTGTCCTATGTTAGACTTGCAGTGAATAAGCAGATACCTCTACCGGAAAAGCAAGATTCGGTCAAATACAACACGTGAACACACCAGCACAGGGATTGTTTGAAGTTATGCACAGTAAGCTCAGAAATAAGTGTCAGGTTGGCATGGGAGGAAGAGGTAAACAACAAATTGTATTGCAATGCAAAACGCAGGGCCCATTTTAGGACAAGTGAAATTGTGTGAACATCAGCAACGTTTTACAGAAGTTAATTTGTGTGGACTACGAACACGCACACAGGCACATACACTCACTCACTCTCACTCTTTCTTACTCTGCCACTCTCTCTCTCACACTCTCTCACACTAACACTCTATCACACTCACACCACAATCACACTATCTCAAACACACTAACACTCACTCCCAGTCACTAGCAGACTCTCTCAGACTCACTCTCACGCTCTCTCTCTATCACTCTCTCTCTCTCACACACACACGCGCACAGGCGCGCGCGCCCACACACGCACGCACCCACACACACACACGCACGCACGCCCACACACACGCACACACACACACGCACGCACCCACACACACACACGCATGACGCACAATTTCTTACTGACAAAAGAAAGTGAACCTCCCTGCTAAATGTGTCATAATGAACTAACTAGAAACCGCATTTTGGTTTTCTCCACAAAACTTGGAATAAGAAAAAAATACTTTACATCTTTTTTCAATGAATACATACCATCACAGCCCACGTTAGATGAAAAAGCATTTCTTGATTTTTGAAGTATTTTTCATGATACGGAAGCCAGTATTTAAAAAAAAGTTATAAGTATCTCCTTTAACTGAAGATAAACTACTCCTGTGTTTGACGCATGGTAGTTTTATTTGCTTTTGCGCTATTAAACTTCATATAACCATAAATTTTCCGGAACGTGCACGTGTCCAGAAAGGGCAAGCAGCCAGCAGGTTGAACTTGCTCAGCATATACCTCCTGCACTCGCAACCTCGATAAACACGGCGTTTCTTGGTTTTCATTCATCATGGGGTTTTTTCACACGCTAAATACTTCAATTAACAGGCAATGTTCACACAGAATTTCGGAGCCGTTCATCGCAGTCAGGAATCTTATAGAGTAGGGCGTGATCTCAATGCGTTTTAAGGGTCTGCTGAAGCATGTCGCAAAAGAAAACAGCATCACGAGTCCGATAAATTATTTATTTCCTGAATGATTTCTCATTTCTCGCGCAGGTAGCACTGCAGTGATCATGGTAGAAATGTCTCCTTGATCAGAAGGCACGCCTGAACGTGTACGGGACACATGTGGACTTTCAAAAAGGCTTCTGCGGTGGATTGAATCAGCATACTCAGAATTCGCTTTAATACACTTACATCAAGAAACGCTAGGTACATCTTCAGGAATACAGTTGAGGAATAAATGACCAATCAGAGCTTTGTCATCTCCTTTCTAGAGAGGCCTTACAGGTATTCGATGGAAAAAGTGGGTGCGGAAACCGAATACATCAGCACAAAATTCCCTCATCACCATGTCCAAAAAAGAAACCACTTAAAAGTTTTATGGTTTTTCAAATATAAAAACACTGAAACAAGTTGGTGGACAAAAGGTGACCGACAGATTCACGAGGCTCTGTCAAGGAGCAACCAATTCTGCAGACGGGCAAGTTTACTTGTGTAAACACCGCAGAAAACTGACCAAAGTTTTATCAAGAGCAAGCGCCTTCCTCGCGTTATCCCAGGAGCGAAATCATTCCTACCCAAGAAAGCCTCCTTTTTTTGTCGTACATTTTTTTTCATAACAAATTAGTGCAGCGTCCTGTGCAATGGTTAAAGTCCTAATTGTACATTTTGCTTCGAGAAGCAACGATTAGCTGTGTTTTTGAAGATAATAAGCTATATGGCTAGAGATATATAACGCGAGTTACAAAGGCAATGTCGAAGAGGCGATTGAAAGGAATTATGCTTAGTAACCTCATAGCTGCTAGGGAGAGCCATAGTTTCTACGAGGCTGTTGTTTGTAGGGGGTGGACGGTTGAGGGGGGTCTCGTATAATATTCTCATAGAATGTGATAGAGGGTTGAAGGGTGGGGGGGGGGGCTGCAGCATAAAAAATGAATGTTGGAGGTATGCCCGGTGGTGGGGTGTGGAGGGTGTGACTGGCAAGTCGGTTATCAGGATATGGAAAAATATCTGTGTATAACACTGATCTCCACTAGGGGGCTGGATGCCGCATCGCGCGCTCGAAAGTTAAGCCACAGGAAGTTCGGTGGCATGTCCCGGAATTCAGCCTGTGGCAGTGCACGAAATTGGACCTCAGCACGGTTTTTCATTTTTAGTTTTCGTTTTCCGCTTAGCATTTTGTCTTTTCGACTTTCTCGTCTTTCTTCGTGACAATGCTTACCTGTTGCGCCGTCAACTGCATGAGGAGAGCAGCAAGGGCCTCGGGAAAAACGTTTCAAAAATAAGGGTTCATTGCATCACTATGGGACGACACTAGCACACGACGGAACGTCGCTGCACACAGTACGTACGGAGCCTCGTCTGCTCACCTGTGGCGTCCTGTTGCGCTAGCGTCGCCAACTCTGCTCTTTGCTGTGATGCACGTTGTCGCACTCTAAGCCCAAGTTATACCATCACTGGGGGATAAATTTACGAAAGAATATGGGGAAACCTTCATTAGGCAGCCGACTTTGCAGCGACCATTTACACCGAATTATGTTTAGACCGAACCGGAGCGAGCTGGGGCGAGGCCACAATCTGGTGAGGCGCCGTCGCTGTTCTGCTGGTTCACATTAGCGCGTCCAAAATGTATATAGTAGTGCTTTTTCGACAGAGCGTATCAAGTACTGTTTCGTACGGTCGCAAATTATTTGTGAGTGGGGTTTTATTTGTGATTCTTGGGGCAGTTGACTTCTAACAGCGCTTGTCACATGCGCTGCAGCATTCGTCTTTCTCGTCAGTCGTTTCTCTCGTGCTGTGTAGATGAAATGTGGCTGTGCTATAGAGTTAGATTAAAAGCACGTATGGAAGGCAAATGGCACAATAAAGCGATAAACATCGCTTGTCATCGATGAGAATAGACATCGTCCACCACCAACCCGTAATTGAAACAGCGGCAGCTGTATAACGACTGGCTCTTCGAGTATCAGGATTTCAGCGCCATTGCCTTTTCTTTGCTACACGAAAATTAGTTTTCAAGATGACCTAAGCTCATCTTCATTCCACTAATTCTCCTAATTACACTCAGAAGACAAAAACCAGGTCAGGAAATAGTGTTTAATGCACGCACCCCTTTGCCGCGGCATGGTGAGACATGCATGCCTGTTCACTTCGGTTCCTCTGAAATTACATTGTTCCCCGAACAATGCTCACATTTATCACGTTCAGCTTGCTTATTCCTTTGATATTACAGTAGACGTTACACGAAAACAACGCGAGAAACTGAGGACGTAAGGGCAAAAGACGCGACTTTTCGCATTGAAATACACAGCAGACACCGAACTTCCAGGACATGCCGTCCAACTTCCGGTGGCCACACTTGTGTTCTCTTCAGAAAGCAGGAATGCGGCATCCAGCCACCTAGTGGAGATCTGTGGTGTATAAATTTGCCGGTACTTTATACCCGCAACTTTGGCCGCGGCGCGCTTGCATCCTCCGAGAATTTATCACAAATAACTCCGGCCTGGAAAATTTAGCAGCCAAATATCAAGTAGTGATAAACCGTGCAGGTTGACCTGAAATAAACTAGTAGTATATATATCACGTGCTTTGTTCCGGTGGCACCAGATTCATTTTTTCTCTCTGCTGTTTGTGCTACAGGAGAGGAAAGACTAAGAGACCCATACAGTGCGCACTTTGGCTTCCAGATGAACAGCCATGTTGGACAGGCCCGCTGCACCTGTCCAGCAGGTGCACCCACCTACTGCAAATATTTGATGGCGGTACTTTTCTGCATTTTAGCGTCTTGGCGGTAAAGCACCACGTGAAGAGTTGTCGCCCAGTGAGCTGCCTCAACATGTAGGCGACATAGGCGAGCAATGGCCCCTAAAGGCATCATGAAAGTCAACTGGCGTCAGCTGAGGGAAGGGCGCCCAGTGGAACCACTATAGTGCACAACCAGATAGTGTTTACAGCCTGCCATCACGAAGACGCAAAAACATAAGGCAGCATTGAGGCTTACAGGGAACCTGCAGGTAGGCAACAGCTGCTGGGCAGCCATCTTAGCCGAAGCTCTTTGAGCACGTTTTGTGCAGATGCAGTGTGTACCTTCCTATAAAGGATGGTCAAAAGCAGTGTAGATTTCTATGGTGCAAGCTGGATTTCAGTGCCTTGTGCTCAGGCATGAACGGTTGCAATAAAGTGAGGAGCTGCGAGTTGTTGCAGGTTTCAAAACTGCGAGTTGTGTAGCAGGTATATGCTGTTGACACGTTGCATTAGCACATCTTGCTTGAGCTCCGCTTGAAATTTTACACCGTGTGTACGTCGTGCCTCAAACATATGCATAGAGCTGCCTGGTGCAAGTCCTCATAATTTTTTTCATGGTCAACCACCTAGTGTCTGACGCAGTGTACAGAGGACGCCAGCACACTCGACCTCAACACACGTCAGCAGGCACGGAGCCCGACATGGAACGCTGCGCGGGCAGATAGACTAACATCGAAGTTCAGTACAATCCAATGCCGATAAAGAAGTCTGGACAGAGTGTGGTATTATCAGCATCATGCGGCCAAAGGACTTTTCTAACAACTTTTTAATGTGAGGTGACCTGTCAAACTTGTGATGGCAAAGCATGCCAGAACGGCATCAGAACCATTAATTTTTTCATCATCCTTCTAAATTTTTCAAGATTGCGTAGTGCTAAATAGTCTCACTTACAGGTTCAAGACAACCTTCTATGCACTAAATCAGCGTTATTTACCGCAGCAGTGGCCTGGTGGTTTAAGCATCCGTCTCGCATGTGAGTGGAGCGGGGTTTGATCCATAGCGCCGCGGGGACCCACCAGTGAAGCAGTGGGTATGTCGGAGCTAAGGCAAAGAACTAGCTCCGACAGCGCTAGGCTTCGAAATTTGAACGTTCTCTTGGCTGATAAGGGGTAAGGGCAGCGTTCAGTTTTCGATGAGCACGTTGCACCATTCCATTCACTGAAGAAAGATAGGCAGTCGTATGGTTGAGGCGCACAATCAGAATGTTGGCAAGAGCAGTGAACAGGGCCGATTGAAATTTGGGGCCTCGGTCAATGGGACGACAGAGGAGCAGCCAAAACGAGGCACCTAGCCCACCATGAAGGACGTAGAAACTGTTTCTGCCGTACTTGTCGCAATGGGCAGCGCCTCGGGCCAGCGTGTGAAGCGATCCACACTTGAGAGCGGGTTGAGGCCACATGTGATGGCGGGAAATGTGCACGTGAGGGAATCTGTCGTCGGGAAGACGAAAAAGAGAGGCAAGCGTGACGGTATGCAGCAGAACTTCGACGCGCTGGTATTGAAGGTAGCCTCGTGACCAGCGACGGATGTCGGTCTTGGTTCTTAGCCAAAGGAAACACAAAAATGACAAGCTTCTGCGTCAGACAAATACCGGGGTGGCTGATGTGGTACAGTTGGAGAAAAACACATTGGCGGTGGTTTAGCTCTGGTTAAACCTGGAGTGAGGCGACAGCTACAGCTGGCTGAGTGCAACTTGGTCACGTGACCAACCACGTGACGAACCACGTGATCAGTCACGGCCCGCGCCGCCAGCTGCTGCTCCGCACCACATGACCAACCGCGTGATAGCTTGGCGGCGCTGCCACAGGATGGCGCGCCGCCACGCTGAAGGCTCGAAATGCTACCGTAATGTAGCTATCGCTACAAAATGGCACGGCAGAAGACCAATTGCACGTTGGGCCGTGCGGCGCCAGTGCATGCCTTGCACGTCCTCATCGTGGAGGAAAACTGCAGCGAACATTCAGCGAAGGACGTGGAACGAAGCTAGCTTCTCTATGCCAATTTGTGATTGGGACACGAGAGCACCGACTTGGGATGGTGCGTCAGCAACAGCATTTTCCGGCCCATGGTCGTGCCGGAGATACGCTGTAAACTCGAAGATAGTGCACAGTTGGAAGATCTCGTGTACTGTGTAGGTGCTTTGATTCCTTTGGAAGGTAAATGTCAAAGGCTTAAGGTGCCAACTAGAGACGTGCTGCTAGAAAACTGCGCCGACTGCAATGCTCGATGCATCAGTGACGAGAAGAGCTAGAGCGTCAAGAACAGGATGTATGAGCATGGTGTCATCTTCGGGCGCCTTCATGCGAGCAGTGAATGCATATGGAGCATGATCAGTCCATTCAAGTGGCGCGGCCGGATCGTTCTTGGTATCCAAAAGGCCAAACAGACTGCAAGCAATTCGCACGCTTTGAAAAAAACCAGCGATGAAAATTGAGAAAACTAAAATAATTTTGCGAGCTTTGTAAGTGAAGTTTTGGCTGCGAAATCTTGGATTGTCTTAACTTTGCTGTCTACAGGCCTTATACTTTGTGGAGTGGCAAGGTGCCTAAGAGACTCTATTGTAGCGACTTCGAAGCGTGATTTGTTCGGGTTGCGAGGCCGTAATGATCAAGACGGTAGATGTGGGAGTGCAGGTGGGCTTCTTGCTCGGCACCGGAGAAGCTTGCGACGAGAAGATCATCGAAGTAGGCGAACACGAAGCCGAGACCTCCCGTGACCTTGTTGATAGTTTGCTGAAAAGTCTCTGCAGCGTTCCGCAATCCAAAATGCATGCTGTCATATTCGAAAAGGCCAAATAGTGTAGTATAGTGAGGGTATCAGCAGGCTCCACAGAAATTGATAGGTAAGCTTTCACCAAGTAAATCTTTTAGACCGTGCGCTCAGCAAGATTTGGTGTGAAGTCTTGTATTTGAGAAATTGGGTAGCGCTCCGGTAAGGGGTGGGTGCTAAGGACATGGTAATCTTCACAGAGTCTACAGTTTCTCGGAATCTCTCTTTGCACATTGCGGAGTGCCGATGAAATGTTCTTGGAGGAATGGCACACGATGCCAAGCTCAAGCATGTGTTGAAACTTGGCGAGTTTTAGCGAGATCTTCGCCAGAGAGGCGGTGGGGTGAACAGACATTGGGGTCCAGAGGTCGCTATGTGGTAGGTGATCGAGTGCTTAACCAGTAACTGTATAGCGTTCGCCTTCGTAATATTGAGAAAATCAGCGGCGATTTTTGCGTACGGCAAAGCGAAGACGAGAGCTCGAAGCCCCGTCATTTAAAAGGTGTAAAGTACACCGTTGACGGAGAAATGCGTGCGGAGCCTGATGAAGAGATGAGCTGCACGACTACCGCAAGGTTGAAGAAACAGACGAAGTCGTTGTCGGCAACAGCTTGCAATGCGTCAGCGATCATGAAAATCCAAAGGAACGTGCTGGCTGTACGTGCGAATGGGAGTCATTCTTCTGGGGCGCTGTGTTTCTTTCGGTAGCAATCTGCACAAGAGGCCCCCTTGATGCTGACCTGTGCTCCCTTATTGACAAGGAAACGAGCGCCAGTGATTTTGTACAAAGCGTAAAACCAGTACAACTTGCCGGCATCAGTGGCCGGAGCGCAGCATTTCTCGACGAAGAGAACGGGTGGGTGCACTTGCGGGCAAAGCTGCCGAAGGTAAGGTCGTACCATAACAATGCCGAGGGTGAGGTGTATTGCCGTGCGTCGGAAGCTTGCAACTCAGGGGAGCCCGAAGGTGCCGGGGAGCGATGGTATGACAGCAACCTCTGCGGAGAACGGCGTGCCAAGGGTGAACATCGAGCCACTTGGCAAGAGGAACCAGAACACCTTGTATGCACGCACGCTGTTAGGCTGCGGTAGTACCGGGTGGCGGAGTGGTAACGGCGCTGAGGCTGGCATGCTTCAACTAGTTCAAAACTGGGTCAGTGAGTTCGGCAACCTTCTCGAGTGGCACATCAGTCGCTGCCTCAAGTACGCAGACCATGCTCTGTGGGAGGCGCTGGAGAAACAACTTACGCAGCAGAGTCTTCTGCTTTGCAGCGGGGTTGACGAGCAGTTGGTGCATGCGGCGGAAAAGCTGTGAAGGGCGGTTGTTACCGAGCTTTGTAGCAGTGAGGAGCTGCAGGAGTTACCAGTGCTCTGATGCTGACTTGCGGTCTACGATAGCCGCCTTCAACGTCGGAGGGGTGAGCTGTGTCCGGCAAGGTGATGACATCGGCGATGTCACGAGGCAGGGAGGACACAAGATGGAGGAAGTTGGTCTCTTGGCTGGTGATATGGCGCAGACGGAAGTGCGCCTCTACCTGCAGGAGCCAGGCGCGGGATCTGTTCGGTCAAAATGGCGGCAGGTTGACAGGTTGGAATGTGGCCAACGAAGCACCGCTATTCCTACTGTCCTGGTGCGTGTCGCCGGCGGTAGGAAGGGTGGAAGAGCCAGCGGTACCTATGACGAATGGTTGGGGTTGGTGTTCGATGCTCGACGCGAAATCTGCTAGAGCTAAGGCGAAGATGAACTCGCTCTTACGGCGTTGGGCTTCGAACTGAGCATTTTATTGCGCAGCACGCGCAGAGCGGCCTAGTGACAGCGTCTCAACTGTCCGGTGCCACACACGGCTCGAGTTCTGGCCTGCGACCAGAGGGCGACACAAGAGGCGCTACAGTGACAGTCATTGTCAAAAATATACAGCCGAAAGGTTTGGCTTTCAAGCCGTGCAGTGGGGCAGTTAAGCGCATTTGACAGTCTTGTTTGGAAGGGATGAAGAATGCGATTAGAGTCCCTGACTATGAAAGAGCAGCCGCGCAGCAGGGCTGAGAAGCAGTTCCCTGGGGTTGTAAACTTTTTCTTTTGCCTGGTTCTGGGCGTCATTGGGGTGAACTTTTTGAGAAATAGGTCTTTAATTCTAAGCACATTAAGAAGGCACTTTGGGTCATGGCGTTTTTTG
>JARKHS020007973.1:0-24685 GCA_030143305.2 Amblyomma americanum
CACTATCAGCTTCAAATTGAGCATGGCGCGCATTGAGAGAGGCGCGCATTCTGTTCGACGACCGCCGAGCGCGCTTGTTGCTATGCCGCCATCAAGTGATTTTGTTCATTGTGGGCGGATGTCAGACCGAACAAACAGTTTTGTTTAGATTCCGTTTCCGCTATCTGTGTGTTCTCCGGATTGCAAAATGTCACATTTAATAGGAAATGTAAAATAAAATTATGAAGGAAAGTTGTGTGAAGAAGACGAAGAGGTTGGCGATAAGGATGATGTGGATACCCCGAAGGTTAAAGAAGACGAAGAAGAAGCATTCGGTGAGCTGGAGAGAGATGATTGATGGAGAAGAGAAGAAGGAGAAGCTGACGACAAAGCATACGTGGAATAACACCAAATCTATAAAAGGGCGAGGGAGAGCGTGGCACGGGGGGAAGAGGGGGGGAGAACAGAGAAGTGGAGGCTCCGGCGGGTCAGGGACGCTTCGGCTGGAAGAGAGCGACGCCGGCTACTGCCCCGGTGAGCTCGCGTTCTACGGCTTCGCATCATGGACGCAGGACGCATCTATTGCCGCCACCAAACAGGAGCGCGACGCTTTTTTAGGCCGTGGACAGTTGCTTATTACGCTTATTACGCAGTAGAGCGTGAAGAGGGCAAACACTTGGTTATGTTTTTTTTCTGTACTGGTAGTTATTGCGGCATCCGCTCAAATACCGCTGCTAAGGTTTAAAAAGTCGCCGGTAATACCGACAACGCTAGCAGATGGACGACCAGAACAGCCGCATTTCTTAGCCGGATTTTTCCAACCTATGAAGCGATTCGGCTCAGCAAAACGAATGTCTATGCACATATAGGAGTGACAGCCATCATTCTGCTGACGATGTCCTCCTTCATGTACAGAAGGAATCAGTTCGGTTGGCTAAATGGTTGCAGGTGGCATGTCCCTCATAGGGCCCGCAGCACCAAGCTGGGCATCACGAACTGCCAGCTACTTTAGGAAATAACTTGGTAAGCAGCAGTACTTTTGGGGTCCTCCATTTCGGGATTAAACTGAATTTTCCTTTCCTCAGTGATAGCCGCGGACAGAAGATGTAATTTTTACATTTTACCACTTACACCTTGTTGTGTTCTTTTCACCTGATCACCTGTGTTTTTGTTGCAATTTTTAGTTGATGTTTTAGTGGATAAAATATATGTCCAAAGGGGATCTCTTTCTCTTGCACCATTTTCTCAGTGTACGTTATGGTGGGTTTCAGTTTGAAGGGGTAACGCTCTACTGCAGTGTCGCAACAATGTAAACCTATCTGTGGAAACTTAAAAAATAATAAATGGCGTATCTATGAACTTAATAAGTGAGAGACAAGATATTCGTGGTTTTTGCTGCGTGTTGTGCAAAGGCTGCGTCATTTTTTTGTCGCACACAACAGAAACTTCATGTGATACCAAAAGAAAAAAACTTATAATGTGCATTTAAATTGCACTTGTTATATGCCTGTATGGAGAAGAATAAAAATTTCCAAGAAATAACGTAACCCACGACAAAGCATTCAGGTGCTCCTGCGCTCTTTAGAAATAGGAAATGATATTGCACTAGATATGACGAATGCTAATGCTCGCACATTGTTATACGAGCAATCAAATTACCAGCTTCAATTGAAATAGCGTTACAAGCCTAGCGAAATTAATTGGTGATATTTATTTTCCTGGCGAAAGGAGCTCCTCCAAGCATACGAATACCCGCCTTATAATTAATTCCTTCCACCTTGAAGACAGACTTCCTCATTGTCACCACTTTGATGTCTTGCTCAATTTTACTACCACATTCCTCTTTTTCGACACCAAGATACATCGTAGCGAATAAAATTGAAGGGTAATTAAACTGCCGACTAATACGCACCACAAACAATCCCTATTTATTGAGTGCCACAGAGGCCTCATCGCAGTCTCTTCCTGCGCAAGAACGTGCATTCGTTTGTGCTAAGATCATCGGTTGATATCATATAGGTGCGTATACTTCTCTGGTCGCATTCGATGTAGTCGTCAGTGAACAACATACTTCTTTTATGCAGCGAAACATCCTCCTTGGCTGAAATTTAGTTATATACTTGCGCTAAGCAACCCCGACCAAAAGCACTTCTCACTATAAAGCTCAATGTATCTACACGGCTACATACATAAACACCTAAACTACCTCTAAAGAGGCATGCTAAGCACCCTTTTTCGCGCTTACATTTTGCTGTTTCGTAATATTTTCAAATCAGCCCGTTATCATTATAATAATGGATAGAGCAGTGCTTATCTTTGACACGAGTGGAGCAGGCGAGCAATACAATAGTCCTTAGGGGAAGAGGGGTGAGGGCATCTCCATAATATGGCGAAGTATGTTATTCAGGTTTCTCTAATGGTCAGCATAAAGACATAGGTGCTTTATTTTCGGCACTCCAATATTTGTAAAGACTTTTGAAGGCGTTTGGGTGCACAGTAATGGGCACCACATGTAGCCCTAGTTCTAAACTCAACTGCATATAGATATCCAACCTCAGAGCCTTGACCGCTGCTAAGCCTAAGTCCTCGTGGATACTATTTTTTTTGTACCAAAATAAATGTCAGTATTTGTGAAGAATATCCCATCGTGGAAATCACAATTCCAGACCATTAACGACGGCAGACAGGATAATAAAATGCCTCAAGGAAGCCGCGTAATATACTCACAATTCATGCTGGTCTATGCTTTATCGTAGATGTACAGCTGCAACATGACGTGAGAGGAACGCAGGAAGCAGGGTACAAAAATGCAAAAAGCGTGTACTCGCACACATAAGTGAATCGACGTCCCACACCTCTGCACGAGGGCAGTGCTGCCTGTGATATCGATGGCATCGATGAGTCCAACCTGTACTGTCCGGATCGAGACTGGTCATTAAGAGATAAGCTCCGTCTAGAATGTGGCAAAAACACATGTTGCCATTTGATTTCAAGGCAACCCGAAAAGGAGCGCCAATTCTATCTGCGACATGCATTCTATGCTTCAATTTTTCGAGCTGCTGCTTATAAAGAATAGGGAAAGCTTTGTACTTCAAGGCATTTTAGCCGAAGCGAGCATGATACATGCCGCCTGCCCTCCCTAGTGCAACTTCCGATGAATCTCGGTAGCAGTGACCACGTCCACATTTTGCCAGTTAAATTGAGGCGTTACAGAGTGCGCTTCTTAAATGTGGCTAATTCTCAATCAGATCCCCGCGGCTGCTTTCAAGCATTCGCTTTTTTTTACGCCAGCAATGCGATGGTGGAAGTAACAACATATTTTTTTGCATTTTGTATCGACTTCACTGCGCTTTGAAGATGCTCCCTATCCCCAGGAGATGGATTCCAATGAAGGTAATCCTTTGTATGCCGATGTAGCGTACGTTAAAGGCGCATTCGTCAAGTTTACATCTTGCGCCTTCTCATGTGTGATTCTTCTTCATACTTACTTAGAAGATCGAAGTCATTCTTAACGTGCCTTAAAAAAGGCGAATACTTCACTTCTACATGCGAAAAAATAGCATGCGATCAGAACAAAAATGCACGTTGGAATGACGTTCACATTCCGATCGTCTCAGCAAGACCAAGCGCGTTAATTTGGGCATCGAAGGCACCATACATAAGAGTGTAACGTATAAAGAGACCAATATTTGTCCCTTGCTTGGTTCGCCACCTTTAAGTTTTTAAATTGGCCCATCAATGCTCAAAATGAGGCAATATGCTTCAAGTAAAAACAGCACCTAGCGCTATGTCGAACGCCAAAAGTTCTGGGGCGTTAGGCTTCCTGCCTGCTTCACAAAATACACGTTTTTAAATTTCAAGCTTTTAACGCGTCATTTCAGAACACTGTAATTGTGGAGCCTTTTGCAGAAAAAAGGATGGTAGGAGCAACATCATGACGCCATTTAAATGTGCTCTTGTGCATTTCTTAACAGCTTGCACAACAGCATGTGTTTCGTAGTCGCTGCTTTTATGCCATCACTGCGGGCTCTGATAGAAAACAAAAGGTATCACAGACTCTCTCTCACGTCTACGTTCGGGGTCTACAGGTGAAAACTGCGAGGCAGGAGTCGTCTCCTGTCTTTGGTATTGAAGTGTTAAATCTCTTGGGGAATAAGCGTTTCAAAAGAGCGACACAGACTCTGGCGAACCAGGCACTGTCGACCATGAAACCATTGGCGCAGGAGTGCAAATCTTCAGGTGCCTGCAGTTCGCAGAGTTCTTGGTTGCAACATGATTGGTAGAGCAGGCCTTACGAAGCAAATATGCCCACCCCAATACCGAACAGACGGAAGGAAGATGAAGCGAGAATGAACAGGTTTTCAGCCTTCCTTACTCTTCCGGATAGTTTTTAGAATGCTTTTGGTGGCGCCGTTTTAAGGAGGTTACAACACTTCATTCTGCACCTTTCTAGCAGGTAAGGTTTATTCCGGTGTCATTGTCAGTTTCCTTTCGCTTCACTTTGCCTTTAAATGATACTGAGAATCGGAACTAAAATTTTGAGACGCTTAGTAAGAACGCAAACCTCACAGCGCAATGGTAGGTGCATTTAAGACCCAACTTGTCGACCCTGCAGTTCCGTTCGCGTTTACAAAAACAAGCTACAGTTTGCAGGCTGATTTTAAAACGGCAGTATATGCGTGATGTGTGAATAAAGTGACTAACGTCATACTTACGCAATAAGAGCTGTATTCTTCAATCGTTTTCTAATTTAAACTTTTGAAAATAAAATTCAGGGATACCAATATCACTTTGCGTAAAGTTTACATAAGGAAAAAAATTTTTTCTTAGCCTGAACATACGTAATAAAATTATTGCTTTTCAAAATACATGTTCAGTATCAGTTGTGCACTTTTCATCTTCGTAACAAGGCAAATAAACAGATCACATTCATCGACAGATATCCTTTATTTCGCTTCAGCATGCGTAACAGTTAATAGCCAATTTGTCGAGAAGCTCTTTGTGAAAGGTCCACTGGGCACGGAGAAAAAGTTACTTCAATTCACAAAAAATGGCACACTGAAAGAAAGCAGCTTGACGTTAGGTGGCGCAGTCACAAAATTAATATGAGCCTGGTACACAGTCTTCATCAAAGTTTCCTTCCCGCTGTGTCAAGAATTCTTTCTCAGGACAAGCCTTCATTTTTCACCTCATGTCTGTTCGTCACAGCCTTAAAAATGGTTACTTTTTATCCGAATGTGCTTCATATGTTTCAGCATCTCACACGAAACACTCCTATTGTAATATACATGTCTCCGCTCTACTCGCACTTCTTTCGCGTATTGGTGAGAAATCTCACGTGATATCGTTGTCCTCGCAATGTGCTTGGGAATCAGACAACACCTGGGAGCTTCAGGAGTTGCCTTTCTAGCATTGGGCATGGCATCCTGCAGTATGGTGTGTATTTCTAGCTATTGCTACCTTGTTGCAGTTGGCTGTCATTGCTGCCGTTTTGCAGTTCGCACGCACGGCCACAACAAATGCAAAAGGTGAGGCTAAAACAATCGTGGAGTAAGCAGCACAAAATAGAACTTAACCACATAACTGGAAGCAAGGTACAAAGAACATGTGTGTTAGTGCTAAGAAGAAGATGAAATTAGGAGATTTTATTACAGGAGTTTTTTATGTATATTGGGTGCAAAAGTGAATAGAAGTACTTCAAATTCTGATATTCGCTGATGTCATCCTTGTGATACGCGTATCACGGGAGGAATTACTACTCCCGGTAGAAGTCCATAGGCCCAAATTTAGCAAAATAGACACCAAAATTAAAGTTCAGGAAAGTAAGCTCATCATCCACAGCAACAGGAGAGAAAGATATTATTTCGCATGACTTGATGAAAGTTGCAAACAGGTTTGGGGTGCCACTCGTTTTCTCGGCTCCGGTAAAACTCGGCTCACTATGCCCTCGTATCTCCTGCAAGGAGACCACCAAAGCTGAATAGAGGAAAAAGCTTTCCAAGCCCTATGTACATTGCCAGTCATGAGTGGTGTACGAGATTCCACTGTCGTGCGGAAAAGGCTATGTCGGGCAATCTGGCAGATCCGTCAACGCTCCATTAAGGGAGCATTAAAAGTTAGAGAACAACGACGATGTGCGCTTGGTTAAGCATTGCAGGTCTTACATGTAATGTTCACCGCCTTTAGACTGTGCAAAGAATCTAGGCACAAGCAGAGGTAAAGCTGCACGTCAGCTACTGAAGGCTTACCATATAAAGAAAAGGGGAGATTATTGCGTAAGCGATACTTCACTTCGCTTGTACAGAGCACAATTCCTTTTCAAGGCCACATGATAATCATGCGGTGTGAAATTGTTCTATGTGTTCGTTGGCACGTCTCCTTTTGCCTTCTGTATTCTGTGAGCACATTCGGGGCGGAACCTTTATATTTTCTATGCATTGGTGAAATAAAACCAGTGGTGTGTGCGGCGATTGTCCACGTCGCGAGTGTTTTCTTTCCACCGTGCTCGTAATTTTTCGCGCTGCAGTTATGTCGAAACCATATTATGATAACCAGAAAACATCGATAGAGAAATAAAACACATCAATTGATGTATTGTACGAAACAGCATTTTAAGAGCCTGACAGGGAGTAAGAATAATAATTTTGGCATCGAGCTCGCTTAGCAAGAAGAAGTGTATAGCAGTAGTACCTTCTTAGTACCCACATATGCGGCATATAGGTTAATGGCAAATCTTCGAAGAGCACTGAAAAGAACGAGATTGATGCACATGAAAATAAGAGTAACGTTAACAGGCGGTATGACAGCAGATTAGGCAAGAAAAAGGACACAGCTTAATGCCATCCCGGATGAAAGTACGTAGTTGTATTGGGCACGGGCTGTAAGCGTAGACTGAAAGCTGATTAGTGTCGTATGTTATAAAGTAGAACCTGAGGAAAGGCCTATGTTGTGAGGGTTGACAGAGTCAATTCATGGAAGAGGTTATTAAGTTTCTGGGAACAATTGCAGCGCCATCAGGCAGAAGTTTAAAGTGGATACAGTTGTATTGAATTAATGGCAGAGGAGCATTTGTGTTTAGATCAAGTGGGCTGCAGGTACTGCAGCCACTGATGTCTTATTTACAATATTCTCGGTCGAGAGGCAGATGTTGCGCTGAACATAAGGTTTGAGAGCGTCGGATGCAACAATATATGCGATATTTAAAACGACGGCAAATATAAAAAAAATAAATAGTGCAGTGTCTCTGAATTGAAAGAACCGCTGGTTTGTTGTAGAATTTGGGCCAGTTTATAAAGGTTCCTAGCTCAAACGACAAGAGCTGAGGTCAAAATATAGGTGGAGTAAGGACGCTCGTCAGCGCTTGTCCTGTGTCTATCCGTCTTCTACTATTGCACTGTTGGGAGCAATGAACCATTTGCCCTCGCCAATACCCACTTACGACATAAAGTATTCATCCAAAAACCGCTTTTAAAACAATTGAATTTCCACAAAATTCTTTTGGCTCGCTTTTCATACTACTGTGAAGAACTCCTGAAAAATTCCTTAGGTTCTGCAATATATTGCATAGCACTGTGTACGTGTGGCCGCATATGTCAAAGTTCCGCATATCTCTCAACTAACGTAATGTATGTAAAATAATATTAAAAAATAGAAAAGTGTGGTAAAACAGAGTCTCGTTCATCTACGTTTAATATCAAAAAATGTGCTGAAGTTTATAGAAATCCTTCTCCAAGTTTAAGGTTTTTATATTATTTCAGCCCTTGTTATAAATATAGATGACCATCGTCTAAAATCTATTTTCCTTCAAGCAATGGATATTTTATCCACTCCACCATATCACATTCGCAATAGGCCTGTTAATGTGTATTTTTTTAATATAGGCGATGTGAACATAAAGTTTTACACTGCGAATTCAGATATTTTTCTAAAAATATGCAACATTTAACAGTGCTTTCTTATTTCGAGCCTAATTTACCATCGATTGTGTCCCAAGAAGGGTACTTTTTTACGTTAGCTCTCGAATGCTGCAAGTAGTATTTTTCAAAATAGTGAGCCTGGTAGTCGTTCGCCATTTTTCTGCACATTCGTTTTTTCATCCGCATGATGTTATTTTCTCGCCTCTGCCATTACAAAAATTGTCTACAGACAGTCTCTAGACTTCTTATAGACTCTATTACCTTCCAATATATATTTCTTTTTGTCTATTTGTAGTCTACAGACTGTCTAAAGATGTAAGTCTAATTAAATATATGGCTATAAATCTACAGATTCTCTGTAGACTGCCTATAAGATTTTTATTGCCTTCAGACTGTTCTCTACGTTGTCCATAGAGGGTCGACAGACTTTACGGGGAGAAGTCTGTGGACAGTCTACAGACTCTCTGAAGAAATTCTTGTAAGGGTAGTGTCATGTACATTTCAAGCTAAGCAATGGCTTTCAGGTGCTTAGCCATCCAATTAAGACGTCAGCCAGCGGGTAGCTGCAGGTTCGAAAATGTTTTGTCTCTGGTCGCGGGATCAGGATGGCCCTTGGCCGGAAGTGCTGCGCGTGCCGGCAACCACGGTAAGGGGAATGGGACATCTGTTGCCATTAGGCACGGCTGTGCACAGCCTTGCGGGGCTTCAGCATAAAGTTAGTTACACTGTCCCTCTGGAAGCGGCGAAACCACAGTGGTGAAAGCTGATATCACTGCTGTTTTTTTTTTCACTGAATACAGACGGTAGCGCCAACACTTCCTTGAGTTGCTTTATTGGTGTGCGGCAGTATGTACTACGGCGCCATTATCCCTATGCTAGCTGACAAATGATTCAGGTAGCGCGGGAGGTGTTCATATTGCATGTTTCTTGCACGTCGAGGTCATCATCGTTATAGTTTAGGCGTGAAACAAGCCGGCGAGGGGAAGATGGGTAGCTTCAGCTTTCTGCGTGTCCTCTGCGCGCGGCCGCGCTCCGTTTAGTTTGATGTGCACCTTGTCCTACCTGCTCTGAGACTTTAGCATTTGTTGCAACATTAGCCAACATTTTTATCCGCATCAGTGAGCCACTGCAGGAAGAACGAACATAATTTAATGTTTTTGAGCGAAAACAGTGCTAGCTACCGTCCCCGGGGTTTCAGCGGTGTCTGTCGCTGTATGTGAACCCTCTGAGTAGCATGTATAACTGGCTCACCGGGTCAGTGGACACCTCAGTCGCGCTCTGTGTAGGCAGTGGCGTCAACCTGCCAATCGAGGCAGTTATGAGAATTTCCTTTTCTCAAAACCTGCGGAGGAGCAGGAGGAAAGACTTGCTTAAAGTGAAGGGGAGATGGGCGAACTTGTGGGTGGGGCCCTCATTCCAGAGCTCCACTGGCTTTTGCTGCCCTGCGGACCTGGTGTATGAGGGCCCGTTGGTCCTTTACGTTTCCGCTGGTCAGAAGCGCCTCCCACCGTTGAAAATACGTGTTTCCCGTCTGTAGAGTATTTGGTTTGTCCACAAAGCCTCACCAAATCATGAAGAGTATGGGTCGGGCCTGGTACCAGGGACAAGCGTCGGAGTATAAAGTTGGGTGTATGAGATGTCCTCTATGGAGGTTTCGAAATGTGTTCGTCTGTATCTGCTGCCAAGGGACGGCATCTGGGGTGTCTAATTTCCTATGAAGTGGAGCGAAGTGCCTCCTTTGAAGACGCTGAAACTGGTGGTGTTCGTTGTACCTCGAAGGTAGAGGGGTAAAAGCGGGCACGGTTTGTGGCCCCGCACAGTTGATGATGCCTCGAGCTATAGCATGTGCCCTCTCATTTCCCTCCAGTTTCTCGTGGCCTGGGGTCCAGTCCACCTGAAATTGGGCCGCCTAGAGGAAAAGGTAACTAGGTGAGTTCTTCTTTTACTTATGCGAAAGTGGTCTCAATTCCATGCTTTTATGGAGCCCACACTCGTAGAGCATTGTTAAGAGAATTTTAACATGAACACTTTCATTGGGGGTTCTCTGCATAAGATTACCACAGAAACTCAGCTCCGTCTCGTTCAATACTGTCTGGTCTGCACACCTTACGAGCTACGCGTCCCTCACACCGGCTCAGAGGCCTTATGCAAATTTTGGTTGATATCGGCTCAACCTATGGTACTCTTCACGGTCTCTAAATCTGAACTTCCAAGCTAAGAGTGCGGCTTCCTCTCTGAAAAGTTGTCTTAGTTTGTAGCACTTAGTGCAGCAGTTGCGGAGCCGGCAATTTTCTAAACGCTGTCGATTACCTTTCTGAAATATCTGTGTCCTGAGAACTGTGGTGGATAAGAGGCTCGGCCATGAAACGCTGTCCGCAGCCACCATAAAAGTACCTTTAAGGTTCGAAGCGATTTCTCAAAGAGACAGTCATAAGCCAGTTCAGGTCCCTGTTACTTTGTTGTAAATTAGCTAATGCGAGCAAAGGGCTGAAAGGGCGAGGTCCCCCTATTACACAGCAATGTCTCGGGTTCTGATTGTACTTTAGCGTGAATGCGTAAAACGGGAATGACATCATCCCTGATGTGTTTCTTGTAAGGTGCTTGCGATGATTTTTCGCATTACCTCACGTATTTTCCTGATAATGACGAGGAAAGGGTGTCGCATTATCTGTGGTGCCACTGACCCACGGTACGACAATATTTACTAGTGTGAGAACGTGATAATTATGAAGGAGGGCAACTGCCTCCCCCTACAATTCTTTTAGGACACTGAACTAGACTTCAGTTATGAACAGTAGCAGTTCGCGACTGTTGAGAGTGCTCGTGTTGTGCCCTAGGTCATCGCACGATTTCAAAATATCTTTCTTAAATTATTATTAATAGCATAGCTACGCCGGAGCCGTAACCACCAGTCTCATTCAAGTTGTGTAAAATGAGAGAAAGAAACCCATTATTGAAATGTAGAAAATTTAGCGTCGTTTAGAAATTCCTGGCATTCTGCTCTGCGTCAGGAAGGAAATTAAAGCATGAAAGACGGACGGGGAGAGGTGCAGAAAAGGGTACAGTAAACAAGGTAAAACAAAAATACGTACATTGAATTCGGGCTAAGGTGCGTGAACGAGTAATGCTAGACGATAATAAATGACGAAGTGCAATCTCCAACAAATGGGCTGACAAAGTTTACTGTATGAAAAGAAGACAGTGGGGAGATACAAGGTGCTTTTAGAGGCTGTCGAGTATGCCAACAGCGTCTTAAAAACTGTAAGACTGGCCTTCGGCGTTAGAATCTTCAGAGCCTGGCGTTCAACGAAGAAGACAAGAAGCGCCGAACACTCCGAAGCTCGTGCGCCGAACGCTCGGTCCCTCGTGCGGAGTGGCCTGTGTCTTGGCCACTCCCCCGTAGTGGGTATGTGCCAGCAACGTCTGAGGCCTGCCTTCCTTCCTTCCTTCCCTGCTGCGTGCTCTGGACTGGACGCTGCCGCTGGTGTGGGCCTGGACTGTACCGCTGGTTGTTCGCGACGCTGTGCTTGGCAAGACGTTCCTTATTACAAGTGGTGGAGGTGCCAACGATCCTCTCGCCCTGGAGCTTCACACCCGCGCATTGCCTACCACCTCTTCAATGCCTGAGACCGTCACCCAAACCACTTCACCGCTTCCGTCGGCTGTCTTCTATTCCGGCGCCGCGCTGCAGCCTGACCCGACCATCTTCAACGGCACAGATGACATGGATGTGGTGGATCGGTTGGCCTCCTTTGAACGCGTAGGCGCATACAATAAGTGGGACGATAGCGTCAAGCTCACCAACATTATCTTTTATTTGAGCGACATAGCCAATCTCTGGTTTCGAAACAACGAGGCTGACATCTCAACCTGGGCAGCTCTGAAAGCCAGTATCACAGAAGTCTTTGGTCGTCCAGCAGTGCGAAAGCTTAGCGCCGAGTACCGCTTGCGAATTCGGGCCCAGCAAACCGGTGAAAACTTCACCAGTTATATAGAAGATGCCGTCAACCTCTGCAAGCGTGTCAACCCTTCTATAAGCGAGGCCGACAAGATCAGACACATTATGAAAGGCATTGAGGATGGTGCCTTCCAAATGCTCGCCGCCAAAGATCCCCAGTCATCGCCCACTGCCAAAGCTTCGATGAGCTGCGCAAACAGCGCCTTTATACCCGGCGTGCAGGCTTTCAGGAGGCAGCAATTTTCAGCTTGGCTCTCCCAGGGGACGGTGCTCTGGATCAACAGTCGCTCCTACAGAGCATCCAGCAGTTTGTACATGAGGAAGTCGCACGCCAGCTGTCTTTGTCACCTGCTCGCCTGCGCCTGCGCCGTTGCTCACTCCCAACCTACAGCGTTTTATCGAGGAGCAGGTCGCTGAAGTCCTGCCACCTCCTCCTCAGCCACCTCTCATCGCGGCTCTTTGACGTACGCCGATGCCGTGGGCGGTCGCAGCCCACACCTGCTGCCCCTGTCTACAGGCCACCTACCCGGCAGTTAGAACCCCAGCGACCTGCGACCCCACCTTACCGTCCGGTTGCCCGTCCCCGATCACAGCGGCAGCCACTCAACCCCTGGCGCACACAAGAGAACCACCCTATTTGCTACGCCTGTGGCGTCGCTGGTCACGTGGCTCGTTTGTGTCGCAGTCGTGACCACCGTCCCTACGATTATAGGCGTGAGCCAACATACGACCTTCCGCCGTCGTCCTCGCCTGCGTAACACTTGCCGCCTCCAAATTCTTCTTGTCCTAGTTAGCAACCCCTCCCACCGCTCGCCGTCTCCTGGCCGTTCTCCAATGCTATGCCGCCAAACCGCCGTCCACGCGGAAAACTAACGGCCGCAATTCCGGAGGCATGAACTGCGTCGCCAGCGACTCACTCAAGACCTGTTTCTGTGCCTGTCAATATTATTACCGTCTTCGTTCAGGGAGTCGCCGTTGAAGCACTTATTGACTCTGGCGGAGCCGTTTCCGTTCTCAGTCACATCCTCTGTCCCAAACTCAGAAATGTGACGATGCCCATTCCTGCCGTTTCTCTCCGCACCGGCAGCGCTCAGGACATTCGACCGTTAGCCGCCTGCACCGCCCGCCTGCTCATCGAGAACGTTCCCTACACAATCGAGTTCATCGTCCTCTCCCGCTCCTTTCACGACTTTATGCTTGGTTGGGACTTCGTCTCCCCTCATCACGCCGTTATTGACTGCGCCCGTGCTCAGCTCGACTTGTCGCCCTACCGTGACGCTCCCTTGGAGGTACCCGGTGTACTTTCCGCTACTGTGGCCGTCTCATAGGACACAGACATTCCGCCTTTCTCTTCAGTGCTGGTTCCTCTTTCTAGTGCGGCGCTCTCAGACGCAAGTGTCACTTATACCCCCTCTTACGATGCGCTGACCAGAGGTCTGTTTTGCTGCCTCATGAAGTGCTGAGAATTGTTCGTGGCTCCAGCGCTATTTATGTGGCCATCTCGTTCTCCTGCCCTACCACTTTACTCCGTGGCCAATCGCTAGTTAGTGTTGCCTTTCTCGATCCCACAGCATACCCCCTCGTCGATAGCATGGCCGGCCTTCACGTCAGCGCCATTACGCCTGTTCCCATCACCATTCAGTCGTCTGTAGATATTTTTCACCATTTCGTTGACGCCACCCTGACGTCTACCCAACGAGACCAGCCTGTCGCTGTTCTGCACCGTTTTCAAGCTTCGTTTGACTACCAGCAACCTTCCTTAGGCCGCACCACCACTGTTAGCCACTATATTGACACTGGAACCCATGCCCCTTTGCGCCAACGTCCGTATCGCGTGTCAGCCGCTGAGCACCACCTAACTGACCAGCAGGTGACCGACATGCTCAAGCGCCACGTGATACTGCCGTCGCACAGCCCGTGGGCATCGCCACTGGTCCTGCTCAAGAAAAAAGACGGTTCCATCCGGTTCTGCTTGGAATATCGTCGTCTGAACAAGATCACACGCAAGGATGTTTACCCTCTCTCCCGTATCGTCGATGCCCTCGACTGCCAGCAGGGCGCCGAGTTCTTTTCTTCATTGGACTTGCGTTCCGGCTACTGGCAGGTGCCGATGGCGGAGGTCGATCGCCCAAAAACTGCATTCGTCACATCCGACGGGCTCTATGAATTTAATGTCATGCCCTTCGGCCTCTGCAATGCACCCGCCACATTAGAGCGCATGATGGACAACATAATCCGAGGGCTCAAATGGCACACATGCCTTTGTTACCTACATGATGTTGTGATCTTTTCCCCGGACTTTCCGTCCCACCTCCAGCGTCTTGAGACTGTTCTCGCTGTCTAGTCGACGCTGGCCTCCAATTCAATTTGAAAAAGTGCCGCTTCGGAGCTCTGCAGCTCACTATTCTCGGACATGTCGTGTCGAAGGATGGCGTTCTCCCGGACACATCCAACTTACGAGCTGTGGCCGAATTTCCGAAGCCAACTTCTCTAAATGACCTCCGCAGCTTCGTCAGCCTCTGCTCCTACTTCCGCCGCTTTGTCCGCAATTTCGCCACTATCATCGACCCACTGACCAAGCTCACTTCAAGCCACGACCTTTCGGCCTGGTTGCCAGCTTGTGATGAAGCGTTTACGACACTCCGTCGCCTCCTGACTGCTCCACCAATTCTGCGTCACTTCGACCCTCGTTCTCCGACGGAACTCCACACCGATGCCAGCGGCGTCGGCCTCGGTGCAGTACTCGCTCAGAGCAAGCAAGGCTTAGACGAATACGTTGTTGATTACGCTAGCCGGACACTCACAAAAGCTGAAGCCAACTATCCAGTCACCGAGAAGGAGTGTTTAGCCATCCTTTGGGCGATCGTCCAATTTCGCCCCAACTTGTACGGCCGCCCTATTGACGTTGTCATCGATCACCACGCCCTCTGCTGGTTGTCCTCTTTGAAAGATTCCTCTGGTCGACGGGCGCGCTGGGCTCTGCGACTCCAAGAGTACGACATTCGCGTTATCTATCGTTCCGGCCGCAAACATGCCGATGCTGGTGCCCTGTCACGTTCCGCTGTACCGTCTGAGGCAGTGCCTTGATATGGCTCCGTCCGTTGATATGGCTCCCGAGCAAAGCAAAGACCCATGGATCGCTTGCCTCCTAAATCTCTTATCTGGCCAATCTTCTCGACCTCCTTCCCGTGCTCTCCGTCGTCAGTCCCACCATTTCGCCATCCGAGACGAGCTTCTTTACCGCCGCAACTACCTCCCGGATGGTCGCAAGTGGCTTCTCGTCATTCCGACGCATCTGCGCTCATTCATTTGCTCTTACTACCACGAAGATTTCCAGTGTGCCTATGCCAGATTCTTGAAGACTTTCACCCGTCTACGACAGCGGTACTACTGGCGTGGGATGGCCCGTTATGTCTGCCAGTTCGTTCAGTCCTGCACCTCATGCCAGCGACGAAAACATCCACCTCGCCGACCCGCCGCTCTTATGCAGCCTGTCATTCAATATCCTGTCTATAAATCGTAGCAAACGTGTAGAAAAGCATGTAAATGCAAAGTTTTCTCAAAATAACCGATGGCTCGCTCTCCAATTGGCGAAGCATTGCAGACCACAAAGCCAATATTTCGTGCTTAACAGGCACACTTAAAAAAAATTGTTTTTGGAAAAAATTGTTGTCTCTTCAACGTTTTAAAATGTTTTTCCAAAGCACTTCGGAAAACAAAACCCTTTTATTGGTGTCGTGTGCTGTTGCGTTTTCGCTACTATGGCTTTTGCACACTTCTTTTACGCCGAAGTCATCTGCGCGCGGAGCGCGCCGTGGATACGGAATGGGAAGTATTTGTAACGCCACTCTGTCTTCCTGAAAAAAAACCTACTTTACCGCATCAAGTAGCTCATCGCCTCATTATGCTTTGCGCGCCCATGGAGGGTCAGGCGCACCGCCGCTAGCTTTCCCTCTAGTTAACAGTAAGAAACTCTATGGCGCCAACAGGAAATTTTGCTCGTCGCCCGGAAGTCCGCCACACGATTGACCAATCAGAGCCCCACACAGCCGTTTCCGGTTTGTCCATGGTTTGTCACGGGTACATCTCACGAAACCCAACCTGCGCGTCGTCTTGGTCATCGCCACCGTCGAGAAAATATTTGCTTTTGTAGCTGCGAGGTAGACCAGCGTGATTTAAATAATGAAAATAATCTACTTGCTGCTTGCGGAGGGCTAACAGCATTTGGAGCGGGCTACGCGAGCGGGCATACTGCAGAGAGAGATGCGTGTCGAGCCGCGTGTACCGGCGCTCGATCCACCGTGCCGCTGCGCTCCAACTGTGCAGAAATACTCGCGGCGCGCATTCTCACTGGCATATTATACTTCGCTCACTTACAATCAGATTGCGGTGACAGTTTATGGGAGTGTTTTTACTAAGCCGGAGTGCACAGGTACCGAACGAAAGCACACCTCCCCCGTGAATCCGTTAAGTGGCTTCGTCTCCGCAAGCACGCCCTTGGTTATCTCCTCTGCCGCTACACCGCTGCCGTAGAGGAACTATTCCTTTTGCCCTGACTATATGAGGCACACTCACAAAATTTTAAGACAGAACAGGTTACGGGCGTGTTTCTAAGCTTGAGTGCGCAAAGCATGAAGTCCGCTACGCACGCCGCGGGTGCGCGTCGCTTGCCTCCTTCGCTTGCATGCAGGTGGCCCACTAAGCGGCGGAGCGACGTCGCCGCGCCAGCTGGTCGCGTCGCTCTCTTTTTCGCGTACATCGAGCTCATGCTTTTAAGGCCCCATTCTCATAGTCGAAATTTTTCTTGCTCCGTCGCCTCCGTCGCGCCCGCAGCCGACGGATGGGGCTGTTTTTGGACCTGTTTCGCCCCCAAATCGGGCGGCCTGTGCCGCTGGGCCCTGCTCTACGTTTCCGTCGAGCAGCGGCGACCGAGCCCCGGCCCATAAAAAACGCGCCAGTCACTTTACTTTCTGCTTTCCCAGCCAACACGCCGCGGTGGCTCAGTGGTTAGGGCGCTCGACTACTGATCCGGAGTTCCCGGGTTCGAACCCGACAGCGGCGGCTGCGTTTTTATGGAGGAAAAACGCTAAAGCGCCCGTGTGCTGTGCGATGTCAGGGGTCGAAATTATTCCGGAGCCCTCCACTACGGCACCTCTTCTTCCTTTCTTCTTTCACTCCCTCCTTTATTCCTTTCCTTACGGCGCGGTTCAGGTGTCCAACTATATATTAGACAGATACTGCGCCATTTCCTTTCCCCAAAAACCAATTAAAGAAATAAAAGCTCGCCTCACGTGACCCACGGCTTGCATGCTGCGAGCGATAGATGGCGCTGGCGAGCATCGCGGCTTCGCCTGTGGTGGTGGTGGTGGTAAACATTTATTATTTACAAGGAGGTGTTTGGGTCCAGGCCCTATGGCCCAGGTCCTCACAAATCTAGGTGGAGCTCCTATTCCGGAGCCCCAATGGCGTCTAGCGCAGCTCGCGCGCTGGCGACCAACATCCGTTGGGACTGCAGGTCATGGCAGCTGAGCAGCGCCGCCTCCGAGGCCTCCCTAGAAGGCTGGGAGATGAACGATTGGGAAGGGTGGGGATTGGAAGGGCAGGCCCAGACCATATGGAAAACGTCCGAGAACGTCGCTCCGCACAGCCTGCAGTCACCATCAAATTCTGAATTGAAGTGTTTCAATACTGCCGGGCACAGCATTGTATTTGTAAAAATTTTGAGAAGAAGCCGTTTGTCTGCTCTCCTGAGACCCTTACAGGGTTCCGGAAAGCGACGATGACTGTCCTTATAATATGTAGTGATGTCTTTAAATGTAATTAGATATTGGGTAGGCTCGTTGTAGGCTTCCTGAGCAAGTGTGAGTGCCCGGGGAGAGAGCGCGCGGGACGCCTGATCGGCTAACTCATTGCCCTGGAGTCCATGGTGGCCGGGAGCCCAAATGAGGTTAACGTTTGGAGGGTCGCTGGACCGACAGAAATTTTTTAGGATGCGCCAGGTGAGAGGAGGTATCCAACCCAGCTCATACTTCCGACAGGCCCCCTTCGAGTCGGTAATGATGTGTTTCACTTGCGGGAGGGAGAGTGCGAGCGCAATTGCGATTTGCACCGCGTGTGCTGCGCTTTAGGCGCGGAAAGTGAGTCCTGCCACTGTGGTGTTGTCGTGGACCACTGCTGCGGTGAACCACCCCCCACCGTGGGGACCGGCAATGTCCACGTAGTACACGTGTTGTTGCCAACCATAATGTCGCTCCAGTGCTTCCGCACGCGCCTGGCGACGGCCATTGCGGTCAGAGTGTGACATGTTGCGGGGAATGGTTCAGACCCTGAGGGCACGTCTCCAGGGTTCTGGCGCTCGTACCCGTTCCTCAAAGGTGATGGTTTGTTGGATGTGGAGTCGGTCAAGAATGCAGCGACCGGATGGCGTTTGTGATAGGCGCGTATATTGGTTGACGAGATGGGCGTGTCGGGGTTCCCGATAGGTGTTGGCCACCCCCAGGTCCAACAAACGCTGGTTGGATGTGGTAATGGGAAGGTCAAGAGCCCGTTTGATGACTTTGCGGTGCATGACCTCGAGTTGGTCCTCGTCGTGTTTGCGCATGTGAAGGTAGGGGGTTCAGTAGAGAATTCTACTCGTTACAATGGCATATGCCAGCCGCAAGGCATCTTTGCTTCGTAACCCCCTACGCTTGTTGGAGACTCGGCGTACCATACGGCCCACCTGATCACCATACATGCGGAGTTTTGCGAGTGTTGTGTCCGGTCTGCGTTGTTGGTGAATAAAGAGACCGAGGATGCGGATCTCCTTGGCCTCTCTAATTGGACCCGAAGGGAGTGTGAGGTGAATTGAAGTGTCGTCCCGAGGAGAGGATCGAATATCGACAAATTCGGATAGGTGGGACACACTGCAGACCACAGTATGCAGCGTAAGTGTCCACTGCCTCCGCTGCCTGTTGTAGGCAGGTCTCTATGTGCCTGAGATTGCCTTCTGATGCCCAGATAGAGATATCATCTGCATATAGGGCATATCGGAAGCCGGGCATAGAGCTTAATTTTGCAGGAAGGGGCTTTGATTGCGAGGTTGAAGAGGAGGGGACATAAAACCGCATCCTGTGGTGTGCCCCGGGATCCGATGGCATAGGGTCTGTGTTCCTTGTCTTGAATTCAAATGTAGGCCGGTCGATTCGTGAGAAATTGCCAGATGTATCGGTATGTATTCTGAACACAGTTGGTATCTTGGAGGTGGTTAAGTATTACTTCATGTTTTGCATTATCGAAGTCTCCTTTCAAATCCAAGGCCAGGACTACCTTGTCATTGTGAGGGAGTTCTTTGGGCTCAAATATGTCATGATGGAGTTGTAGAAGGATGTCTTG
Organism: Amblyomma americanum; assembly: GCA_030143305.2. NCBI lineage: Eukaryota > Metazoa > Arthropoda > Arachnida > Ixodida > Ixodidae > Amblyomma > Amblyomma americanum. The sequence continues at coordinate 19,228 of JARKHS020007973.1, forward strand.
TGCGGATTTCTGTGGTCGCAAACCAAACATAGTGTCTGCAAAAGTGTGATGTGTTTCACGGTAAGTGGAAAACCTGTCTCACACCATAGTCTCCATCAGTTTGCCGACACAAGATGTGAGGGAGATAGGGCGCAGGTGCTCCACATGAATTGGCTTGCCTGCCGTAGGAATAAACGTCACTAAGGCTGTTTTCCAATCCTGGGGGAGAGAAATCTCTCCAAGCCAGATATGGTTGATGAATTCAAGGAGTGTACGATAGGCTGCATCCAGAAAGTTCGCCAGAGGTTTGACGGTAACCCTGTCCCAGCCCGGCGCAGTACCACGTTTCATTTTGGCTAGGGCCTCCTTCAAATCATGGAGCGTGAAGGGGCGTCCAGCTCCAGATTTGTTTGCCCTATGTATGAGCATTGAGAAAGGCGAGGGCCCACCGTGGTACAGAGATACCTGTCACACAATGTTCGGGCCAGTTGTGTTGTAGTACCGGGAAAGTTATGCATTGCACTTTGTAGGTGCCGCGCCGCTTCTGCACGCGTTTGATTGGGGTCAATAAGTGCACAAAACATACGCCACGTGTTGCGGCCAGACATCTGGCGTGCAGCAGTGTTGCATCGATATACCCAGTTAGTGTCGGCTAACTGAGCGGCATAGTCGGCAGCCTTGTGGGTGAGTTCAAGACGGCGGTGTCTGAGTTTCTTGTTGTGTTTCTGCTTTCTCCATCGTTTGGTGAGACTGCGGCGGGCCTCCCAAAAATGGAGAAGATGGTTGTCTACTTCAGGGGTGGAATCAGTGAGCTCAATGTATTGTTCGTTTTTGGGGAGAGTTGTCATTAGAAAGGTCACCCATTCTTGATATCTCGAGTGAACGATGTCGACAGAGGAAAGTGTCGAGCGGAACTTAGTCCAATCGGGAATATATGCTTGCGTTGTGCGGCGTTTAAGGGGCCGTGTGTAAATAGTCGTATTAATGATGCAGTGGTCACTGCCAAGGGTGTCTTCGGTGTTAAGCCATTCGGCGTGCCGAATATTGCGGGTAAGGGTCAAATCTGGGCATGTATCCCTGGTTACCGAGTTGCCCATGCGAGTGGGGCTGGCCGGATCGATATGGAGGGTTGCACCGAGAGTCGAAATTAGTTCCGCCAATTTTTCTGCCTCGGTGTTCCTCCATAAGGTAGCCCTATTGCCGACATGGAGCGTTGAAATCTCCTACAATGAGCAGGGGGTCGCGTCCAGCCACGCGCATTGCTTCTGTAAAGAGCTTAGAAAAAGTTACGTCTTTATGTTTTGGGGGGCAGTATATATTAAGCACATGAAACGAGGGGTCCTTGCTCCGCAAAGGTAAGCCCGTGACCATGACATAGGAGTTTTTGGGGGTCGATGGGAGGGTGACCTCTTGTGATGTATAGTCTTTGTGAACTAGGATGCCTGTGGCGGCGATGCGCCGGTGCGTGGGTGCGCGGGCGCAAAAAAAGAGAGGCCCCCCCCCCCTTTTTTTTCTCCGTCGGGAGATGCACGCGTCTTGCACCCCGAAAAGCGCCCAGTGCCAAGGAACAGAGAGCGGATGACGATTTTATTTCAGTTAGCTTGACGCGGTTTTATTTCATATACGAGGCGTTCCAGCTAAACGAGCCTCCGACTGAGTTTTGTGTTTGCACTGGGAGCGGGATATACGATAAGCAAATTTTCATCTGTTGCGCTCAAGTAGCACCACTGTTGTGTATTTAGTTTTTTCGCGCTATTATTTAGAGCTTGAGGAAAAAATTACTCGGACGGTACCTTGTTGTGAACAAGGAGTTAATATCTAAGAAGCTAACTAGTCAGTCTAAATTTATTAATTTACTGTGCGGTGAGAAAAAGAAAGTTAGGCAGGGTTTATTCATGGCTATACCAAAGGTCGAGCGAAAGCATTTTGGCAATGGCCCGGACCAGATTTGGAAGTCGTCATCATGTCGGGCACGCTCATTTACGGTTGCATGCTCAATATAAGGTTATGCGCTCAGTTATGGTTGGTCCAAATCGGCTGAGGTGAAATTTCGGGGCGGGCCCGGGCAAAATTTAGAGTCTACCATCGTATCGAGCACATTGAAATTAGCCTGAAAATTGGTTTTGTTCCAAATCAATAAAGTAAAATTTCGGAGGTGGGATGGGCAACATTTCGGAAACGACCCGGGTCTAATTTGGAGACAACATCGAATTGGCCATAGTCAAAGTATGTTTGTCATCTGACTTAAAACTGTTGCTATGAAATCGTTAAGTGCGATGCAAGTGCGATGAGGCGATGAGGAGCAAGAAACATAATAACAGGGAAGAGATGAAAGCAACGGAGTAATAAAAAAGCTTATCAAAGGAATAACATTGGAAGAAGGCCGCCACCAACCCGCCGAGCTGACGACTTTTTGCCACTTCCTGCGAAGAAAGCTGCAGCGAAACCCCGTTCACTTCTTGCTAGCTTTTAGTAACTCATTGTTTCAATTAGCCGATACTGGTAAAATGTTCTCCAAACTGTTTTGCTAGCCTAAATCTCGAACGTTAGTATAAATACCAATCTAGCAAGCCCCGACAAGCCATTCCTGTATTGATAACAGAGTTCATTATCCCCTACGTATGTTAGATTTCGTTCACATTGGCCAGAATAATGTGACTGCAGTGCACGCAGCGCTTCAATAGAAGCTTGCTATATTCGTGTAGATATGCTTTGGTGCTGTGCGCGTGGTGTTTCGCTGTAAAAACTGTGGAGTTGCGCGGTTATTCGAATAATTTCAAACTTTTGCCACCGCTTGCAAGATCTCACTTTTTTTTCTGCGATAATAGTCAAGCAAAGTAACGCGCAAGAAGAGGTAGACGACTTTCACCGCACACTCGGCATCTCCTTCGGACTCCGCCGGCGCCGTTTTCTTTTTTCCACGCGGGAAAAAAAAGGCACTGACGTACAGTAACGTGTAAGAAGCGAGCGTCCGCAGCTCGGAAGAATCGAGACACTGGTTTGCCTTTCGATTATAACACTGGGCCGCTCCGTTGCTGCCGCGGTTTTCGCCTCCGTCGCCGCCGCGCCATTGAGGAGACGGCTTTGAGAATGTGTCCTAAGAGCTAAGGCTCTTAAAAGACGAGAATGCGGAGATTCACGCCGAGCCAAGGCTGCGAGGAGGATGCCCTCTCCCTAATAGCACGGACAGCGTTCTCAATGTTCTTTGGTTGGAAAGGTTCCAATGGGCCCATTCCTCACTCCACAACAGCCTCTGCACGTGCGAATAAAGAAAGCTTCACCCCAAGGAGCAGGAGAAAGAAACTGGACGCGCCCCCTCCAATCCAGTAGCATTCAACTGCGAGAGGCCTCAAAGGACGGTCGTAGTGTGCAATTATCTATGTACTGCTATATTGTCTTCCAATACTAATTAAATCAGTTGTCAAAGTTTCGACAGATTTTCAATTAACTCAAAACGAACGAGGCATCTTTGCGTTACGAAAAGAACAGCGTCGTTTTCCGAAAGCTCACTGGAAGCTGCTGCAATCTGCTCGGTTATCTACGCGACGAATTAGAGCATTCCGTAGTAAGCTATAAATGAACGCGATATTCTCGTGGTCCAGTGCCAACACTTTTGCACACTGGGGACCTGGCAAGTTCTTTACGCTGGGACACCGATCTGTGCGCGCTTGTGTCTTCGGATCGAAAGGTGCAATACGATTCCGGCACGACAAATCACTTGATGCAGAGCGGTGAAATTACACTTGCCGCTCGCACATCGGTCTTCCGTACGTCAAAGCGCACTTGGCGCCTCGAGGTCGACGATGATGACAAATGGGCGCTGAAAAGAAAAGCAAAGTGGAACCGCCACCAGAGCAGCGCACGCAGTGGCGTTAGGGTATAAAGATGACCCCCAGGCACCTACCGAGCTCAAAGCGCGTATTTCTAAAATTACGGGGAGGGATATGGGGTGGAGGGTGTACGAGCATTTGCTTAGCTGCTCACATACACCTGGTCTCCGTTCTTCTGTTGCCATAGATCGCAAATGTAGCACAGTATTCTTTTCTGCACTAATTTTGCAAAGAAAGGGTGCTGCGTATGCTCATTTTCACATCTGCTGGCAGACAGTAATGCTTTGGATTCCCCACTACTGTGGCATTGTGCAAAAAATGGTTGTCAATTTTGAAAAATGTTTAGCAGGTTTTAAATATCAACTTCAGAGGCAATATTCCATTTGCATAATTCAAGCCCGATAGTCATATGTTTTAACCCAAGAACCACATTACAAAAATCTCAGTAGGTGCATGCTACGGCGTGGAGTACTTCTGCTCTGTGCGCAGCCCTGAACCGAAGCAGATACTAAAAACGTGCGCTATTGACGCTGGTCGATCCGCTCTTTTTCAACGTTTGAGAAACGCTATACAAAACAACAACGTCGTTAACGTTTGACCAAAAAAACCTAATAATGCTGTGACGTGTCCGTGTTATCTGGGACGGCTCAGATGCCCACTAAAACTTCTGAGACAGATATTGCGCCCTTTACAATAACAAATTATTATTGATCATGCACGCATGAAAGTAAGCAGATGCGTCGAATCATCACAACCTTTGTTTTGCTTTTGTTGTCTTCAAGCAAGTTATTAATGGGTTTGGCGGTAACACAATGCCAAAGGAGTTAACCGCTGTGTAGTGTTAAGTTTTTCTGCCTAATAGAATGTTCACGTTTGCTCCCCTGCAACGTCTAGGGGTGAATACAGACGATTCCTCCGTTAATGCACTCAAATATGGTTTTCCCGTCTGTGTTTTGCAAAAATGCAAATTGTTTCCCTGTTGCACGTAGTTATTCTCCGTAAGGTTACAGACTTTTTTTACAGTGCACCACATCTTGCTTACGTAACAGATCGGTGTTGGTCTATAAACATTAGTGAATCGCTACCTTATTTTCCACACATCCCAGAGTTACAGGATGTGCAATACATTAGTGCAGTGTTGGCCTGACAGACATATGCAAAGGGCCATATAAAAGCAATACTTTTAGTGAAGAGCCGCGAGATAAAAAAGGTGCGACAATTTCTTTATTTCTTCCAAATAGGTGGTGGTAAGAGTGAATCCCACTCATACAGCGATGTCTCATTGTGCCCGTGTATTGCTAACCATAAGAGAAGCCGTCTTTAGAGGCAGAAATGGGAGGAGTCACGAGCCGCACGAGGACTCGCAATGAGCCGCAGTTTGGTCATCGCTGCATAGTTTTCAATGTAAAGGCCGCACGAACAGGACAAACACAACACAGGACGAACGCCACTTTTTATGTCAGAGCAATCTCACCAATCACCACGACGCAATGTTGTCTGTTCTTTGTTTTGAATTGGTTATGGTTTTAACGTCCCGAAACGACTAAAGCTGTAAGGAACGCCATATTGGAATGCAGCAGTCATACTAGCATTGCATAATAAGGGTGTAAACGAGCCTTATTTCAAAATATATATTCCATTTATTTCCA
>JARKHS020007974.1:0-36777 GCA_030143305.2 Amblyomma americanum
AAGGACATGGTGGTGAATATGACCATTGGTGCAGAAACCTCATTTTACATCGGAATTGCAAATAATTTCTCCATTTCCTTTGAATACTACTTTATGCAGCAGGCCCTTTAGGGTCAATTACTAGAAGCTGGCATACATCTATGCCGTCGCTCTCCAGTACAACTTCAAGTTGCTTGCGTGATAGAATATCCAGCGGCATTAAGCTTCCTTCGGTCTATTTTTGGCACCCCACGTCGACCATTACTGCCTTGTTGAGTAGCATTGCAGTTTTTTCGGGTTTCAGTTTTTCGTTGTGCTGCTGTAGGCTAAGAAGCTTAGCCTTATAGGCAGAGACGATGTCTCTGAGTTCATTTACGGCCTTTTCTTAAACTGTTCCTCCTCTTTTGAGTTCTTTTTGCAAAGCAGTAATTGGGATATTCTCTATAGATTCTCCGGTATTTGTTTCAGGTGGGCTAGTTTGAGACTTCAAGTGAATCTTTATGAACCTATTCCTTTTTAAGAAGCACGCTTTTGCATGACCTGTCAGATTCCTGTAGCGCCTATCCGCCATATTGTGCAGTGGCGTAAACCGGTCCTCAAAATATTAACCCATACTGGGAAGCTTTACATTCGGGGGCAAAAATGATTGCACAGTTTCAAAGTACCTCTTTTGAAGAAGGTCCTTCTCGTGTCTTATCTTTTTTGCTGTCTCATTGGTGACGTGACTGTCAAAGTTAGCAGACAAGATTCTATCGTTATCTGGCGTGACCCTTTCGTGGAATCATAAACAAGAAACAAAATAGAAATGAGAAATATGGACGAACAAGAAGTCATAGCGGTGGAATATAGACAGTAACACTCACTGAGATAAACAGGTTACACGTTGTACAATACTGGATACGTTTTGTGAATACTTTAGGAAACGATTTCATCTATCTGAAGATAGTGAGAGGGGGGGGGGGGCGGGGCGGGGTGAATTCAAAAGTACAGAAACTGAAACTGAGTCTCAGGATTTTACTAGTTTTGATACTTATTAGATTTATAAGATCCACAAGCGCACGTGAAGTTATGCACTTTATAACGATGAAAATGTCCGTGTTATCTCAATAAAACAAAAAATGCTGCTGCTAATATGAAGGCGGCAGAGCGTCATCAAGACAAACGCTAATAGAAATCGCCCTTGGCAATCGTGAGAAAGGTTAATACTAAATTCGGTGTACTAAGGTAGGTGCGAGTTACTAATATCAACTACTAAATTGAAGAAAACGATTTACAGGCACGCAATACTACGCGAAAATTTTGTGACCAATAACAAAAGTGCAACAAGCATTTTTACAATAACATTAGAGAAAACGATAAGTACATGAACTTGTACACTTTTTGCGAATGATACGATGTTGTCTTTCTCGGGATCTAGTCTAGTGCAAAGTGGAGCAAGTAAAATTGAATATGAAAATGCAGTTTGCACCTCGTTCCTAAAAATAAAAGGAACTCTCCCAGGCGCGTCTGTTCTGTACTAGTACTGTCCAATGTGGGCGAGTATTTCTCACTATCCAAGCGGCTTTGCCTCCCCAAAGCCCCAAATCTCTCGCGGCGCATAGAAAAAGCCAGCTGGTCGGCCCGACGATTAAGGGTCGCTGTTTAGTTTTTGCGACAATAAACTCACCCCCACGGCATGAAGTGGAGATGTACTACTACCGGCGCATTTGGCGAGTGACTTTCGGAATTGGATCCTTTTAAACTCTTTAGATTTTAATAAATAATTTTAAAGACTAGTATGACTTTCTATATTGACGGCCTTTAATTTAGAGTTCATTCTTTCAGTCTTTTAAATTAACTCTGTCACGGACATATTGTCCGCCTTTGTGCACAATGCACCTGCGCGAACCGCGACGATGCATCTTTGACGGCTTTTAAAAGAAAAATCAGTATACATTAGAAAAAAAAAGCACGCGCTATTTGTTGCAGCCAACACGATAATAATGAACGTCATTCACGTCTGCAGCTTGGTAGAAACAATTCAGTATACAGGGAAAAAATTTTGAAAAGAGTATGATACAAGCAAGGACGTAAGTTCGGCTTCTCATAACGAGGTGAAGGGTAAATGCTTACCCATGGCTATCTTTTTAGTTGTTTATTTGCCTAAGATTTCAAGAGTGAGTTAAGAGCGAATTCTTCTCACTAGCGAGGCACTTTTCTAAAATCGTGTCGCAAACACTCGCTGATGGCAGTGGATTGACAAGTAATCACCCTTCGAAGCCTTCACTCTATGGTTATGGTGTGGCCGCCGGCAACTAATGCAGCAAATGGCTTCATCATTCTTGCAGGAGCATAATAGTATGAACGCAAGCATGCAGATACTCAGAGAGTAATTCTATCTTAAAATCTCGAATATAATAGGGGCGGCGACTCTTAACGCGAAAGCCTTTAATGGCTCATACTGGCAATGCCCGTCCGTCCATGACACTCTTCAACTCGCTAAGAAAAAAGTCTTTGTGCACGATGGGATTCGATTTTCCATCCTTGCGTTCCACAGCCGAGCGTGCTAGCGTCCATGCTACTTCCTGCCAACGCATATGTAGTTCTCCTTGTCAAGGAGCGTGTTTGCAGAAAGGCGTCGAATCAGATGGATGCCTGCCTAATGTCCTCCAGTGTCTCCAGCGTTTGAGTTTCACGAACAATTGTGTACTTAATTAACATCTTAACCACCCAACAGTGACACAAACAGCAACAGCGCGCTAAAGGCTTTCGCCTCACCGCACTTAAGGTCAACAAAGTGGCCCCTGAATTTTTTTTTCTGGTTCCAACGTAATAACTGTTTGGCGCCTGAGACTGCGATGCAAACATGTTACATTTGCGCTTATAAGAAGCGCATTACACTCCGTGTATTCTGTATAGCAACGTTGTGCCAATTTTAGGCAGGTTAAGTTGCTGCATGCCCCAATTTTATCCACAGATTCCCTTCAGATGTTATCCTGCAAATATACGAACTGCATGCAGTGGGAGTCAGATACAGGCAACCATAGAGGAATATAACGTCGGAACACGGCGCATGGCATTGCGGTGATTCTAATATTGTCGCAACACTGAAGCCAGTGCTGTGAATAACTTTCCGGCCCGATTACGATGTACAGGAGGTGTACTACACAAAACATGGTGAGGACCTCAATACTCCCTAGAAAAACGAATCGCCGAGGGCAAGGCGTAGAGGCAGGAGGGTGGGCTACCGGGCTAGGATGAGTAGCCCGCCGAATTATCAATTCGTGCAGCGAAATTATTCATTCGCCTTCTTGTTTTTCGTTACCATGTGTTTTTGCCTTGTAATTTGTTCTCTTTTTGGAATGAGTGCCTGTATACTTGTGTGAATGGTCTGGCTTTCGTATCTTTTTTCCTTTCCATCCTGTCACCGTTATTGTAGTTCTCCATCATTTAATTTGGTTAGCAGCATTCCAAATAAAAGAAATACTATTACACCATTAAATCATTCTTTATCGCTGTATCTTAATTTTCCACACAAACATACCTTCCGATAGAAATTGGCACCGGCCGTTTGAACAAAGTTTTTGATCAGACCAGTTGTCTCAGTGTTCGCTTCGCTGAAGAAAACTGCCGATGGATCATTGTGCAAGCCTGCTGCGCACTAGTGTCGGGTAAGTTGGAGGTACGGCTGAAAGTGCACTCGCGACTGCTTTCATGTGCATTACGGTGATAATTGCTTTAGCAATGTACGTATTTCATCAGATAAAAAAACAGGTGTCTGGATTCCACTCGAAGAGGATAACTGATAAATCGGAATACGTCGTATAATATATTCAGGCTACAGATATGCAGTACTTAACTCCTGGCGCCTCCGCTTCTGCACCTTAAAAAAAGTGGCAGACTTGTGCGAAAGGCAAGCAAGTTCAACAATCATGCATGAAATTAAGCACAGAACCTTGGACGAGGCACGTTTAGGCTGCTAATAAGGATATATGATCCACTTGAAATTCTGGTTTGCTTTTTATTTGTGGCTAAATGCGCGAAAAACCACAGGCTAAAGTGGCCCTCGCGGAAAACTAGCTCCTCCTCCTCACCATGCCGGACCGACTGTGAATTGTTCCGCGACTTGTAATGACTGCTGTATTTTTAATTTTGGTAGCAAAGAAATGCTATAGCTGTAGCTTATGTTTGGGTCGTGGTGTTTAGAACTAAGAAATTTCGTTACCTATACGCTAGCTCGGAACAGCCTTGATGCGCCACAAAGAATTTGTTCATTATAGAGAGAAGGTTAAAAAAACGCGCTCTGGTGCGAACAGAATAGCGTCGCCGGGCGCTGCTTTAGATCACGTGGCCATCGCCGCAGCCTTGCTCATCGCGTGCTAAATTGCCAGCTTCTCGCGCTGTGCTTCGCAAACGGTGGTTTTTATGCAGTCTCATCCATGCGCGATACAGAGTCGGCGGCGGAAAAGCACCGGAAGACAATTCGCAGTGACAACAATGAAATCCAAGGGATGTCCTTGGGAAATCTTGAAAGGATGTGAGGATATCCCTAGTGCGTGCTGAGAAACTCCGGTGGACATCCCTCACATATTTTTTGGCCGCAGTTTCTGTATCCCAAGGAGGTCGCTGGAAATCCTTGTGGGTTTTCATAGACCTTGATGAGGACATTGGTCAAATAAGAAATGTCCCAGAGGATTTTTGTAGGGCTTGAAAAGAACATATTGGCCCTTTTTTTGAGTGGTATGGGATGTCAATGGAAATTTTTACAAACTCGACAAGGACATAATTTTAAATGACATAAATATAGGGCATAATTACAAACAGATGTTTTTGCAGGCAGCTCGGAGGCATTAAAAGCGCACAAAGCTACCCAGCAAGACAAAGTAGCGTGGGCAGTTAAAAGGAAATAGAAATAATGCTGCCTTGCCTTCACCACTCAAAGAACAATGGGTTATCCGTAAAGACAGGACAAAGAACTTCTACAATAATGCCATGTCCTGCATAATGCCATGTTCTAAAATAATGGAAGGCTGCTTCAGTCACTAGAAACGCAAGAAAGTTGCATTCAAAAACTGGCAAACATGAGTACATAATTTTTGTAGCAGCCGTAATTCTATTTATACCAGTGTAGTGCTGATAGGAGACTTCCAGTAAATTTTGAGGTATATATACCTCGCTGAACAGAGACATGTTCAACATCAAATAGAATTTTATTTTAGGAATTACAAAATTCTAAGTGAATATGACAGACTTATATACTTATCAAAAGCCCTGCACATAACTTGTGCATATTTTGTGCACCTTCATTACATGTAACCAGTCATTTTGTAAACTGCACAAATATATTTCCATAGAAACAGTGTTCAAAACAGCATGTTTATAACAATGTTGTGAATAGGAGTACCATCTGAAAACTTGTAGAAATTAAATTTTAGGAAAATATGTACAAAGCTAGTTAACTACATCGATTTCTTGTAAACTTATGGAACATATTATAGCGAAGCATATCTTTCATTACCTAGAAACAAGCTGTCTACTTTACCCTCACCAACACGGATTCCGAGCAGGCCTTTCCACCACTACACAACTTGTAGAGACAATTCACGATTTGGCAATGACGATTGATGCGAAGCAGCACATTGACATAATCGCTGTAGATTTTGCCAAAGCTTTTGATAAGGTGCACACAATAAATTAGTTTTTAAACTGGAAAGAGCTGGAATTAATATGAATATTGTAAAATGGATTAAAGCGTACTTAGGAAATCGTAACCAGGTGGTCAAAATGGATGGTCATGTGTCCGCCTCAGTAGCAGTTCTTTCAGGAGTTCCACAGGGTTCTGTTCTGGGACCGTTGTTATTTTTGGTGTATATTAATGATATCTCTGCTGTCATGGAACCAAATGTACGACTGAAGCTATTCGCAGATGACTGTTTAATTTATTCCACAGTTAGAAACACGGAAGACCAGCTTAGAATTAACAACTCTTTACAGGCATTAAGCGAATGGTGCAAAAAATGGAACATGGAAATAAATTATTCGAAATCAACGTACATGCACATTACAACGAAGAAATCTGTTCTTTCGTTCCCATATTTCATTGGTGACAAGTGTTTGGTAAACGTAACTCAGTTTAAGTATCTAGGAATGACAATAACACAAAATTTAAATTGGGGCACACATATAGAAGAGGTGTGCTCTAAAGCACACCAGAGATTATGTTTTTTGAGAAAAAAATTGGAGAATGCTACACGAGATGTAAGACTAATTGCATATAAAGCTTTTGTGAGGCCAATCCTTGAGTATGCGTCAGTAGTATGGAGTCCTAAACAGAATTATTTAAAGAAACAATTAGAAAGAGTTCAGAGGTACGCAGTACGCTTTATTTGCTGCCGATATCGAAGGACAGACTCAGTTACAGATATGCTTTCTTCCTGTAACCTGGATTCATTAGAAATACGTAGAGAAAAAAATCGCCTAAAGCTACTATTCCAGATGCTCCAAGGACAGGTAAACATTCAAAAGGAAACATACATACAAGCACCAGGCAAACGGAGTTCTAGAACAAATCATAGTCGGATAATTCAGCCGTACTACGCCCATAGTGAAGCTTTCAGAAATTCCTTCTTCCCCCATGTAATTGAAATGTGGAATGACTTGCCAATGAGTGTTGTAGAACAGAATGATCTGCATGAATATGAGCGATCTCTGGATGACCATCTGCTTGAAAGTGCTATTTGGTGCTTGAACGAATGTACTGTCTTCTGCTGATGTATTTAGTGATTGTGAATAATTCTATTTTCTACGAAGTTTTCATACACTCCCTGTAAGGACCCTCGCTTGAGGGTTAACAGTATTGTTAAATAAATAAAAAATAAAATAATTTTGGCATTCAAAAGAGGTATAAAGGTTGTGCACACATCATAAAGGTCCTTTTTTCATTGGCAGTGATCCACACGCTTGTGATGTAAATAAGTGCAATAACAGTTCATTCATACATTGTGAATTACGCCTTAGGTTTATGTATGCCGTCCTTGTTTGCATGTGACCAATGGCGCCACTGTTGCTGGATGCTGTGGGCCTCGAGAGCTTGTCAAGCTACGGCTTTTTTCCCGGGGCCCACTGCTCTCTGTAGCAATAAATAAATATACTGAAACTGAACAGTTCACAAGAGGCAGAAAGGGCTAGTTTCACGCATCACGAAGATACTGTTTTCATGTCAACACCATAAGGATAGCTGCCACAAAAAGAATCTGGCTAGGAGTGGGGTGCCTACGGTATAGAGAAGGCCGAAAGACAGGAACACTTTTTTCTGGCTAGTAAAAGCACACCAAAATCTGTGCACACCTTGTGACAGAAGTAAATTTAACGGAATTTGTAATATCAAAGTGCAGCAGCTATATTGGCGCTTGTAATTTTCCAAAATGTAACATTGCTAACATATTGCAAAAGCCTACCATGAATTGTGCAAGAGAAGGACAACATCGAAAATGCAATGCTGAAAACACAACTGAATAAAATGATTGAATTAAAAACGATAATCGATGCAACACTGTTACGAAGGACATTCAAAGGAGGACTATCAGCCAATGGCATCGACCAGTTCTGACGATGTCGTGATTAATCTCCTGGCATGAAATCGCAGCTGACTGCAAGTAGCTTGGTGGCGGTAAATGGGAATAATGCGACATCTGGTCGACGCCATTTACTGAAGGGTCTCCATCTAAAGGTGTTTACTACTGCATTCTTGACTAGAATCCTGCATAAAAATAAGAAATGCTTTACAGAAGACTTGCAAGAGCTGGTGCGTTTTTACTATTCTGGTGAGGTACATTTGATTGTTTGGGGCAGCCACAAAAGTTTAGAAACAAGCCCTAGCCTGATCCGCTAATAGGACAGCAGGCTACGGTGAGGTACAAGGGGATGGGCACACATAGCGCAGTGCAAATTGGGTTATACTGCCAGTGCGCTTGGTAGTCTGTAAGGAAGCACAAGACACCGCTGCAACACAAGGAAACAATAATGCGAAAAATTCAAAAGGAGCGGTTTACCAGGTTTCAAAAGGACACAATACGCACAAAATAATCGGTACAATGTGGGGCACCGAAAAAAAAATGTGCAATGCTAGGTGGTTTGCAAAACTGTGTCCAAGACTAATGGCATAAAACATGGAAAACGCTCAGCTAAATTTACAGGTCAGAATCGTCGTTGTCCGCTTCTATATCCTTGAGCCTGTGAGACGTTCCATCCACGATGCTTGCTTCTCCCAGGTGAGTTGGAAGTGCTGCTTCTTGAGTGGTTCTGCAGGTTAATACCAACATTTGTATGAGGCTAGTGCAATGAATATTTAGCTGTGATTTCAACAAAATAATTTTAAAATACAACATTTCACTTCACATATTAGTAATCATGTAATCCTGTTTTAAATCAGGGAAGTTCTGCATTGTTTTAATTCCAGTAACAATCCTGAAAGTGGCATGACACACTTTTCACACAAGCCTTCACCTTGAGAAGCATGCTTTTTTGAACAACCATTGGCAAATGACATGGCGCCAATGATTTAAACCCAAACGGACATTTTTTTTAACATTTGCACCAAATTGGTCATTTTGTACCTGTACCACTATCTGTCAAGTGAATAATAGATTGTGTAGGTTATCAGCTATTCCCTGTTCAGATAGTGGCATGCACCGACACTACACTCTACCTGAAGACGACGAAGTTGTTCCGCTGTTTTGGAGCAGGCTACGCCTACATATGCTGCAAGATCCCACACCGCGTCTCCGAGGGCACATAATAAACGCACCCCTACAATTGCAATGAAAGAGCGTCACTAGCTGTAAACTGGACACATCAGCATCAGCCTGACTACACCCACTGCAGGGCAAAGGCCTCTCCCGTGTCTCTCCAATTAACCCTGTCCTCTGCCAGCTGCCCCCACCCTATGCCTGCGACCTTATTAATCTCATCCGCCCATCTAACCTTCTACAGCCCCCTGCTAGACTTGCTAATCTTGGACACACAGTCCTACAAAAACATAGGATAATGCCTGACTCTCCGTTGTCTGTTAAGGGATTAATAACCTGGCAATGAAGAAAAGCAGGCAGGGAAACTGGCACCTACAAGTTTTGGTGCCAGCTCACTAGATTTTTATCCATACCTGCCGTTATCTGGGTGTTTAACAGTCTTGCGCTCCATTTTTCCTTTTGCGTGTCGCAACCATGACTTTGTCACTTTCTCTATTTCAGCCGCTGTTCCATCACAAGTAGTTTTGCTTGTTAGGAACTGAAAAAAATAAGAAAGACGTGCTTCAGTTTACTGTTACACGACACCCATCCTGCACAACGATGGCAAATGGCTTCAGAGCACCTGCTTGTTCTGGATATTGCCTAATTTGTATATAATTTCCCCAACATGATCCAATTTCCAGCGTCAGGACAGAAAACATACATTTTTGAAATGAGTACTAGCCTTATTAAACAATGATACATGAAAAATAAGGAAGAAAAATCAAGTTTAAACTATATGCATGAATATCCCGCACTACTGTACAATATTTATTTAAAGATGGAGTGAAACAATCATATGCGAGTGTGCACAGTTATTTTGATGGCTCATGCGTCAGGGAAGACGGGCTAACAGCTCACAGTGGTTTGTAAAATTGCTGACTACCTGGTCGTGGTGAATAAAAAAATGTAATTCTGACCTTTTTACTGTCTTGTGAACAGTCGCTAGCATTTGGTTTTCCTTTTATCTACCACGCCTTGCGGGGAGAGGCAAGCTATTCCTTCTTTCGGCCCACCTAAACTATCATATTTTGTTTGCTATTCGTTTGATAAATGCTAAATAAGGGTTTTTTTAATAATGCTCGTCCAGTCAACTTAAGGCACCCGTTGCTCTCAAATACACCTTGCAGTTTTCTATCAACCTGCAGTGTGTATAAAAACAGTGATTCTGCACAGTCATTTTGAACTTCTGACCGCTTGGCAGTGACTAAAATTTTTTTACGTATCAACAAATTCATTACATTTATATGGTCATACATCACGACAAAAACGCTATCAAGCACCCACTTATAAATCTATGTGCCAAGCCTTCATTTAGTAAATTTCGATTACCCAGGTACTTCTATTGTACAAAATCTTGCCACACAAACAGTTCCATTTCTCTCAGTCAGATATGTAGTGGTTTTGGCTCTTGCACTTACACGATGGCCAGAGCTTTAGATGCTATGCCATGCTAGACACAGCTTTCTAGTGAAATATATTTCTTAAAATACGAATGATGTCCAAGAGAACATATTCATGTCACGCAGTCATTTATTTTGAATTTACAACTACTTCCTTCAGCAAAATTAAGTCTGTAAACGGTAGGTTGAAAAAAAGACTAAAAATTGAGAGCCAGGAGTTTATCGCATTAATCAGCAAGAGCTGCATTACTGTGCTAAGAAACAAAGCTTGACTAAGTGACTGTACAAGCTGCATCAATGGTGCAGATGTTCTCTGTACTGATGTTTACACCTTAGAGGTAATGGGACTAAGTGCAATGGTGAACTGATGAGTGTGACGTGTTGTTTTGTGTTTCTGGAATTAACGACTGCACATTTATGAGACAGCATTTGAAAGTTGGCACAAAAGAGCGAACGAAACGCATTGGAGAGGCAACCTTGGCAATGCATTCTCTGCACCTTGCCTTTGCTTTGGCAGCTTGCACCACAAGGTCTTGTCTCCAGTCTTGGCGAAATTCCTTTTACCAGCTTCAGTCATCGCTTTCTTCACAGTACTATGCTGGTGTTTACCAAATGCATAACTGCTACCATGCTTTTTTAGTACTTGAGTCTCATGCAGATATGCACAAAGCGTCCGAAGAGCAACTTGGCAGCATATATGATGGCATTCCCTGCCTAACAACAACGTTTGCATGATACATAAGCTACAGCCTGCATACATGGTGTGGTGACGCAGTCAAAGAAATCAGCTGTGCATGGTCATGAAGGAAGTCAAATCCAACAAAGGTAGTTCAAAATACAAGCGCTCTATATGCCCTTCTTCATAATCTTTTTGTGCCGCTTCCAGCCACAGACGCAGTGCCGCAAGTGCTACTAGTAGCATTGAGAACAAAGCCATGTAGCCTCCCTAAGCATCTTTCGAAGTAATATTTTTCATTCAGTTAGATGCTCTCTTCAAACGCTCCCTCAGTAAGCAGTAGCATGAGGAGTTGTACAGATGTTACCTGGCATGAACACCTTTTGAAAGCCAACAGCACACGAGCATAAATGCTCCGCAATGCATTTCCCACATGGCATGCAAAATCATGTTATGTCACTAGGAAAGTGCAGTTACCAGTTGCTTTTTCATGGATGCCGAGCCTTTCAGCAGATCATCAAATTCCAATAATGCGTCCGTGTTTTGTGGAGCTTCGATGTCATCCACATCATTGTCCAGATTATTCGTCCGTGATCTCAACCAGGATGTCAGGAAGTTCAATTGTGACGAATGTTCAAGCAGCCAGTACCGGACGCTATGAAGCAGTCTTAGAAGCTCTGGCTGTAGTGCACCTAGATATTGCAACAACACATTAATGTTGGAAAGAAAAAGCTTCAAAATAAAAGGTGTAAAATGTCCTGAACATGTGTGCACACGTCTTGCAATGCACTTGTGATGCAGTCCGCATTGATGTCCATAGAATCCTTCCTTTTGACATACAGTATCGTGGTATCGTGGCAAAAATTTTATTTTGAAGGCAGTGAAATAAGTCTGAAACAAATATGGTAGCATTCAAATCAAACGAGCTTGCAATACTAGCTTGGGTCACATTTTGGTGCTGGTGTCATGTTCTTCCTTCGCATAGATACTTTAGCAAACTACAAACAGAGAAAAAAAAACTCTTCAGCGCAGTCACCTCAAGACACATGTAAAGATCATTACAAGCAATATAAGCATTGTTTATGGCATTGCAGAGCAAAAAAAAAAAAAGATCAGAGATCAAAATCAAAGCAAACTTAACAGATGCAGAGAAATATTTTCCCATATGTTAAGAGCGAGCCGCCGCGGTGGCTGAGTGGTTATGGCGCTCGGCTGCTGGCCCGAAAGACGCGGGTTCGATCCCGGCCGCGGCGGTGGAATTTCGATGGAGGCAAAATTCTAGAGGCTCGTGTACTGCACGATGTCAGTGCAGCCCTTCACTACGGCGTCTCTCATAACCTGAGTCGCTTTGGGACGTTAAACCCCCATAAATCATATGTTAAGAGTAGTGAGCTGGTTATAAGACAGCTCGTGGAATTAAGAGCCCACCTGTGGAAATCCGTGAAAAATGCTACTTTCTTTTTAGCTACACAGAACTGATGTCAATAAGGCATTAAAAAACATTTATAAAAATTTATGCTCACTATAGAGCAAGTTTCACTGGCACAAAAAAACACTTGCAATAAAAACTTGGGTAATATGTCATGTATGAAAGAATGGAAGGTTTGTCTGCAGTACTACTTATTCATGCACTTAAAAGATAGAGGTTAAAGCAACTGCAAAAAGATAAGGTAACACAGTTCCTAAAGAGTAACACATGCAGTGTATTGAATGCTAACATGCACTCAGTGTGTTCCTTCTTAAAAACTCCTATATTCATATTCATCAAAAGTACTTCATTTCACGCTATAATAGCCCACTGACTTATGCCTCTGGCCTTGCAACTGTCAAATACGGCACTATGTTGTAATTAGCGGCACAAACCTCGTTGCTGTGGCTGCTGTGGCACGATGTTCCAGAAGAAGCAGTGTAGTGACCAGGAGAGGCCTTGCTGCCTGCAGATTCTTGCTTAAGAAATGTTTTCGTGTTGAACTGAGAAGGCACACTGAAGATTGCTTACCATCCCAAACAAATCTCCGGAAGAGACTATTATTTGCAACAAAGCGCAGTAGTTTTAACGGCATTCAGGCTTCGAATACAGTGCAACCAAGCTTCACTAAATGAAAAGTAAATGTTATTACTGGTAGCTGCTGATATCTGGGTCAGTGGGCCCGTTCTTCCTTTGACTAAACGTTGCTTCTTTGGCTGCTTTACCTGCAAACAGAAGGCTCTCAGATCATTCGCCCTAAGTCGGTCCACTTGGTATACTTAACAAAAGTGAGACTAGGCTGCAGTTTTCATTTATGGAAATCAACCACCTAGCTTGGCTCAGTGCAGGAGTCAAAAAAGGTGGAATGAAAAGTTGCAACAGAGGATGCATTATAGTGTAAATATAATAGTAATATACACACTACAAAAAAGATCTTATATGTCAGAGATCATGTCGCAGCCATGCGAGAAAATACATTTAATGGCTGTCCGAGTGATCTGAATCAATTTCTGCTTCGCACGGCGCCTGCAAGCTGGTGCACAGCAGTTGCGATGACGCAACTTCAAGGGTGGCATCTACAGCGCCTCTAACGCGACGCCGAAATGAACGTTAAGACTGACCCGTGTAGTGTGGTGCGTATTAATCAAGGATGCTCTTAATAAGGAAGTGGCTTTCAAATCGGAAAAACATAAAAAAATAAGCTTTCAAAAAGTGAGTTTTCTCTGTCCGAAATGGTATGCAATGCAAGCCGAGATTCACCAGGAAGTGCTTGCAAAAAAAGTTAACTGCAGTGGCCCATTATATTTTAAGCGCTCAAAAAATATGCACATTCTAGATATTTTTGCAGTGCAGCAACCGAGCGGCATTTACCTTAATTGTGCTCGGCACAAAGTTTACGATCCTGCACTTTCATATCGCGCGCCATAGTTCCAAGAAAAAGGACAAAACAAAATAATTCAAGCACTTACCGCGCGTCAACATACTTGGCCACCTTGACTTCCGCCCAGCGCTCTCCGTCGCAGTTGAGTTTGCGCGGTAGCTCCAGACAGACGCCATGCGTAAGGGATGGAATAAAGGAGGGAGTGAAAGGAGAAAGGAAGAAAGAGGTGCCGTAGTGGAGGGCTCCGGAATAATTTCGACCACCTGGGAATCTTTAACGTGCCCTGACATCGCACAGCACACGGGCGCCTTAGCATTTTGCCTCTATAAAAACGCAGCTGCCGCGGTCAGGTTCGAACCCGGGAACTCCGGATCAGTAGCCAAGCGCCTTAACCACTGAGCCACCGCGGCGGGTATGATTAGTTGTACCGATCTGAGTTCTTGTAGCACAAACTACCAGGTGTACCTGGACGATCTCTTTATATTTTCAAACACGTTTGACCAACACTTGGAGCGGCTGCACATTTTGCTACAAGAACACTGAGTTCTTGTAGCACAATGTGCAGCCGATCCATCATCATCATCATCAGCCTTACTACACCCACTGCAGGGCAAAGGCCTCTCCCATGTCTCTCCAATTAACCCTATCCTTTGCCAGCTGCATCCACCCTTTGCCTGCAAACTTCTTAATCTCATCCGCCCACCTAACCTTCTGCCGCCCCCTGCTCCGCTTACTTTCTCTTGGAATCCACTCCGTTACACTTAAGGACCAGCGGTTATCTTGCCTTCGCATTACATGCCCTGCCCAAGCCCATTTCTTTCTCTTGATTTCTACTAGGATCTCATTAACCCGTGTTTGTTCCCTCACCCACTCTGCCCGCGTCCGATCTCTTAACGTTACACCTATCATTTTTCTTTCCATGGCTTGCTGCGTTGTCCTTAACTTAAGCTGAACTCTTTTCGTTAGCCTCCACGTTTCTGACCCGTAGGTGAGTACCGGTAAGATTATGCTGTTGTACACTTTCCTCTTGAGGGAAATTGGCAAACTGCCACTCATGATCTGCGAGAATTTGCCGTAAGCGCTCCACCCCATTCTTATCCTTCTAGTTATCTCCCTCTCATGATCCGGATCAGCTGTCACTACCTGCCCTAAGTAGACGTATTCCGTCACAATTTCTAGGCTCTCGCTGCCAATTGTGAACTGTTGTTCCCTTGCTAGGCTGTTGAACATTACCTTGGTTTTCTGCATGTTAATTTTTAGACCCATCGACCTGCTCTGTCTTTCTAACTCATTGATCATGGTTTGCAGTTCACCTCCTGAGTGACTCAGCAAGGCAATGTCATCAGCAAATCGCAGATTATTTAGGTATTCTCCATTTATTCTTATTCCCAACTGTTCTCAATTCAGGCCTCGAAATACCTCCTGTAAACATGCGGTGAACAGCATTGGCGAGATCGTGTCTCCTTGCCTGACGCCCTTTCTTATTGGAATTTTATTGCTGACTTTATGGAGGACTATAGTAGCTGTGCAGTTGCTATATATATTTTCCAGTATTTTGACATAAGGCTCTTCTACCCCCTGATTACGCAATGCCTGTATGACTGCTGAGGTTTCCACTGAGTCGGATGCTTTCTCGTAATCAATGAAACCTATATACAGAGGTTGGTTATATTCTGCGCATTTCTCTATCACCTGATTGATAGTGTGAATATGATCTATTGTGGAATATCCTTTACGAAAGCCTGCCTGATCATTTGGTTGATTAAAGTCTAACGTTGCCCTGACTCTATTAGCGATTACCTTAGTAAATACTTTGTAGGCAACGGGTAGTAAGCTGATCGGCCTGTAATTTTTCAAGTCCTTGGCGTCTCCCTTCTTATGAATTAAGATAATGTTTGCATTCTTCCAAGCTTCTGGTACAGTCGAAGTCATAAGGCATTGTGTATACAGGGTGGCTAGTTTTTCTAGCGCGATGTCCCCTCCATCCTTCAACAGATCTGCTGTTACCTGATCCTCCCCAGCTGCTTTTCCCCTTTTCATTGCTTCTAAGGCTTTCTTTACTTCATCTTTCGTTACTGGCGGGATGACGCATTGCTGTGCACTGCTGTCTTTCTCATTAACGCTCTGATTACATTGGCTACTGTACAGGTCTGTGTAGAACTCTTCGGCTACGTTAACTATCTTATCCATATTGCTAATGACATTGCCCTGCTTGTCTCTTAATGCATACATCTGGTTTTTACCTATGCCTAGTTTCCTCTTCACTGTTTTTAGGCTACCTCCATTCTTTATAGCATGCTCAATTCTCTCCATATTAAACTTCCTTATGTCGGCTACCTTGCGCTTATTTATTAACTTTGATATCTCCGTTAGTTCTATTCTATCGATAGGGTTAGATGCCCTCATGTTTTGGCGCTTCTTAATCAGATCTTTCGTTACCTGAGATAGCTTCCCGGTATCCTTTCGAGCTGTCCTACCGCCTACTTCTACTGCGCACTCCGTAATTATTGATGTCAGATTATCGTGCATTGAATGAACATCAAGATCATCTTCCTCAGTTAAAGCCGAATATCAGTTTTGCAGCGCTATCCTAAACTCCTGTGCTTTCCCTCTTACGGCTAACTCGTTATTGGTCTTCTTCTTCACTAGCTTCTTCCATTCCCTCTTCAATTCTAAGCTAATTCTAGACCTTACCATTCTGTGGCCGCTACAACGCACCTTTCCGAGGACGGCCAAATCCTGAATGATGCCAAGCGTTGGTCAAAAGTGGTTTAAAATATAAATAGATCGTCCAGGTACACCTGGCAGGACTGCCACTTCAAGCCAGAGAGAACGGTATCCATCATGCGTTGGAATGTGACCGGTGCTGAGCTCAGACCAAACGGGAGCAGTTTGAGCTTATAGAGCCCGTCGGCCTTCACGAAAGCCGTCTTCTCCCGGTCTCTCTCGTCCACTTCAGTTTGCCAGTACACGCATTTAGGATCTAATGATGACTAATATCGGGCGTCCTGCAATCGGTCGAGCGCGTCGTCTATCCTGGGCAGTGGGTAAACGTGCTTTTTGGTCACGTTATTAAGTTTTCTATGGTCAACATATAAACGCAGAGTTATTGTCTTTTTTATTACAAGAACCACAGGCGATGCCCATGGGCTGGTGAACGGCTGAATGACATCGTCCGCAAGCATTTCGGCAACCTAAATCTGAATGGCTCCTCGCTCCAACTGGGAAACAGGGTAGGGGCGCTGGCATACGGGCCGCGTATTCCCATCAGTTATGATACGGTGCTTGGCGAGTGAGGTGCGGCCGACCTTCGAGCACGTAGCGAAACAGTCGGCAATGTCTGCCAAGAGGACCGAGGGAAGATCATTCTTAACCATGGCAGGGCCGGATTTATTTTGACTGACTGAAGAACGTGGTGTGGGCCAGCTTTCTCTGGAGTGGGTCCTCCCACGGTGCACAAACCTGGGGACACAGCAACGTCGTGGAGGAAGGCAATAGCCCTGCCTTTGACGAAGTGCTGATTTTCGTTGGAAAATTTGGTCAGGAGGACGTGGGTAAGGCTGTAACGTAGTCGGACGAGACCTCGGGCAACAAAAAAGCACCGCTCACGCAGCAGTGGAGCATGGCCGTCCGCCAGGCCCTCGTAGTCGTGAAATAGGTCGTTCCGCACGAGCACCTGGACACTGCCCCGCGGCGGCACCATGACGTCATTCTCTACAATGCGCAGTGTTGCTGCAAGGATCTCGAGAGCCAGAGCGGGCCACGGCCTGTTTGGTCGAGAACGTGACACGTGCGCCTTTAAAGTCATTCACAGCGCCGTTCGCCTCCAGGAACTCGATCCCCAGAATCAAGTCTCTGGAACACTCAGAGAGCACGACAAAATCAACAACGTACGTGAAACCACGAATTCCAACTCTATCCGTGCACTTGCCAACCGAGGAAATTAGGTGGCCACCAGAGGTGCGCATGTGGGTCTCACGGTTCCACGCTGTCAGAACCTTTTTAGGTCTCCAGCAAAGGCACGGCTCATAACAGATTAATCAGCACCGGTATCGAGCAGCACGGTAAACTGTGTGCCATCAGTTGTCACCCGCAAGTCGGATGCAGCATATCGGGTACTGTCGCTGCCGCTGTCTGCCCAGGTATCGTCGCCTCGATGGTTTCGCGAGGCAGGATCTTGACGCGTCTCGACGTCCGCGGCCTTGCCTGCAGAGGTCGCTGACATTAGTTTTCCTGACGCGGACTGGGCGAGCGACGGCCAGCAGAGCTACTCCGTCGGCCGGAGCGGGAAGCAGGATAGCGGAGAGGCGGAGGCGAACGGGACTCGCGCCTTCCAGAGTTAGCAAGGTTCTGGCGCACCCAAAGATGCTCCGCAATCTCATGCGGTCCTTCACCGTTCTGAGGACAAAGTGCGTCGAGGGGAAAACCGCGAATACCTGCTCAGCGTTACGGACAGGCTCGGTAGAGATGACCCGGCTCCCCACAGTGGTAGAACAGAGGCCTACGGTCCGGTGTACGCCACAAATCCGAATTCTGAGGACGTGGCTCAGCTGTAGCAGGTGCAGTTGCATAATATGGGGCGGTGCTACTGACGGGACGCGTCGAAGTGATACCGTAGCCAGGTGCGGTTGCGTAACCTGTGTCGATGATGGCTATGGCAGGCGTCGGAGTAGCAGGACCGTAGCCAGGCGTGCGATGTACAACGGATGCGTATGTGAGTCTGGCATCGCACTGGGGTGGCGCTTCGGGAACAGGAGGTGCCTGCGCAACGTGCCGCACTTCGTCCCTGGTGACTTCTGTCAGCACTGCCAGCGGCGCAGGTTCAACTTGTGGCAGACGGCCCCATTGGAGTTCCTCCCGGACAACTGAACCAATCAGTTCGCGCAAGGTGTGTGCACTGTCGCCGAGGCACGACGAAAAGGTTTCGGGCACAATGCTGTTGATGTCCCGATTGTACTGGCGGGCCCGTTGTTGGAGCGTCGTCTCTATGGTGGTCGCCTCCGTGAGAAATTCCGCTACAATGCGGGGTGGGCTGCGTACGAGGCCTGCGAAGAGCTCCTGCTTAACCCCTCGCGTCAGATGGGGAAGCTTCTCCTCAGTCATGTTGGGATCGGCACGCTTGAATAGACGGGTCATGTCCTCTATGTAGATGAGCACACTTTCATTCGTGCGCTGGTTTTGAGAGTGCAGAGCAGCTTCAGCCTTCTCCCGGCGGTCGGCGTTGGGGAATGTAGCCAGGAGATTCTGGCAAAACGTCTCCCAGGTGGGAAGGGTAGTCTCGTGGTTTTCAAACCATGTCCGGGCAGATTTTTCCAGAGCAAAATATAAATTGTGGAGCTTGCGCTTGTCCCTCCAGCCGTCGTAGCGGGCGACCCGCTCGAAGGTCTCGATGCAATTCTCTGCGTCTTCAAACACGTCACCGTGAAAAGATGGCGGTGTTCGCGGTGTGTGGCAAAGGATCGGCGCCAGGGGCCGGGTGTCAGTGGCCATGGCAGTTGGACTTAGCGGGATAGGCTGGGTCAGCGCCGGGGATGTGGTGTCAGCGGCCATGTGAGTTAGTCTCGGTGGCCGAGGCAGCGTCGTTCTGATGGGCGGGGGAAGGTGCCCAAATTCAGTCGACTCTCCGCGGATACGGAGGCTGGGTCGCTGGTGGGCAGGTATGAGGTCCGTAATGATGCTGTGCGGAGTGTGGCGGTCGGGAAGCGTACCCAGCTCAGCTTCATCAAATGTGACGAACAATTCCAAGGAGAACCTCCGGAGAGGAAACGTAGAACTGCGGCGGCCCCTAAGTGGTCCGAGCGCGCGAGCGAGAAAGAACCATCTTCTTTCTCTACGAATGCAGGTATATATATATATAGTATATATAGTGGACTCTCGTTAAACGGAACCTCAAGGGACCGGGAAAATATGTTCCGTTTATCAGGAGTTTCGTTTAGAGAGAGAGGAGAGGGTTCAGGTTTTCGAAATCCATTCCGCGTTGCCTGGTCCCGACAAGGCAGGTGTGCGCGCTGTTGGCAGTCTCCGCGGAAGCGGATCTCAAATGCAAAATCTATATAATAAAGAGAACGGTACACTATGGGCACAATCTTTATTGTACAAAAGCAGTAAGCAATTAACTTTTTTCAAAGCACTACTGAAATTAACAAGATGTGAATAGTGCAGTTTTTCCGTGGAAATCAGTGGTAAGTGCAATTTATTGGCTTGTGAAAAAGAACTTTATGTTTGCTTGTTTAGCTCTCGCAACCATTTTCTTTGAATGGCGCCATCCATACTAGACAGGCTGCTCACTTCTGCAGAATTTTTGGGAGCCGTCTTGCTCGCCAGTCCCCGCATGCTGTCGTGTCTGCAGCGGCAGCCTCCCCTGAAACGGTACGACACACTATGCTATTCCGATCTTTAAATCTCGTCAACCACCCTTCGCTGCACAAGAAACCTTCGATGCCGAGCTGCAGAACAAATCCTTCTGCTTGTGCGTGAATGAGTAACCCGCTGAACGGAATTGTTTCACGGCGGGATTTCCGCAGCTAAACCACCAGGAACTTCTCCAGATCTTCGTGGTTGGCCACCCGCAGTCGTTTTCTTTGAGGGCCAAAGCGTGACGTTACGAAAGACTGCCGCAGCTTATTCTTGTTCTGAAGTATCCTCGCGAGGCTGCTCTTGGGTACAGTGTAGTTCGTCGCAAGCACTGTTTTTGTGAAGCGACCACTCGAGAAGTCGTTGATTATCTCCACCTTCCTTTCCAACGTAAGGGCATTGTGAGATCGCTTCTGCGCTGCCATCGGATGCTGACTTCGCGACGAAATGTCGCAGATGACATTCAACAGCGTATGTAAGGCTTAAGCCTAGCTGAACACACCTGGAAGCACACCGTGACAGAAAGCAAGCGATGCGGTTGCAGCCTGCGAGAAAACCGGAAACGTCCAAACACGCAAATTGGAAAAAGGGCGGGGAGGGGGGGCAGTGATGCATACCGCGATGGGGCTGCGCGTTCACGCCAAGTTGCGGTTTCGGGCCTATTTTCGGTTACGTTTATACGGTGGTCGGAAAATTTTTGTTCCGATTAATGAGATTTTTTTTCGTTGCCTTAATACAAAACCAACCAACTGCAAGGCATTTGTTCCATTTAAGCGTTGGTTCCGTTTAACCCACTTCCGTTTATCGAGATTATACTGCATATATATATATATAATATATTTCACTTCTATTCTGGTTTTATAATAAACTGCACGTCTCCAACCAAAAACTTTAATTTTAACCCAACGTTTCGAAGCCAACTCGGCTCCTTCAACAGGGGTGACTGAGGGCAGCAGCTAGCGTCTTTCCTTTGACCCCCTCACGTTCCTTTGACCCCCTCCTCCCCTCCATTCTTAAAGACGCTAGCCACTGCCCTCAGTAACCTCTGATGAAGGAGCCTAGTGGGCTTCGAAATGTTGGGTTAAAATTAAAGTTTTTGGTTGGGGACCTGCAGTTTATTATATGTCTTCAAACCCAACCAGACAGGAACGTCTATGAAAATGATTAGTTTTCAATCTATTCCGGGTTTGGTACTCAATTACAACTCCTTCGAATTTGAGGAAAGGCACTTCCTTCTGGTGAACGGTACGGCGATGGGGACCAAGATGGCACCTGCATACGCCAATATATTCATGGCGGCACTTAAAACACCATTTCTGGACACTCAGCCTTCGAAGCCACTCCTCTACAAGTTCTTTCTGGACGAATTTTTTCTCATCTGGCCCCACAACGAAGCTAGCCTACTAACATTTATAGGAAACTACAGCAAATTTCACCCAACGATATCGTTCAAACACAGCATCGCCAAAACATCTACAAAATTTTGGATGTAACAATAGAGAAAAAGAAACGTACATAAGACAACGCTCTACAGAAAGCCCACTGACCGCCCGCAGTATCTACATTTTAAAAGCAGCCACCCGCACCACTGCAAAACGAGCATACCTTACTCTCAGGCTCACAGATACCGACGGATATGCTCTGAGCTCGATGACTTTGACAACCATGCTGAACAACTAAAGACAATCCTTTTACTGAAAAATATCCCGCTTCCATCGTAGAATACGCTATTCGGAAAGCTCGCGGTCTAGACAGAAATAAAATACTGAGTCCCCAAAACTTCCAGCAAGGTGAAAGGCAAACCAACCTCGTTCCCACACATTCATCAAACATGCCACGCGTGAACAATATCCTCTCAAAACATTTTAACATTATCGAGCAAAGCAGTCACCTGTCCCGCATTTTTAAGGAGCCACCAAGAGCGGTATACCGGCTCAGCAAGAACCTCAAGGACATTTAGGTTAAATCCAGAACATCGCTCAATGATAACCCAAACCTCGGGTGTCAACCCTGCCGAAAACCACGCTGCAAGGTTTGCTGTCACATGCTAACAACAGGAATTGCAAAAGGTACCTTCTCTGACTTTACTTTCACAATCAAAGAAACTCTAAATTGCGATAGTGCAAATGTGGTCTACATGCTTCACTGCGGCGTACAGTACATCGGCCAGACAGAAACTCTGTTCAGGTTGCGATTCAAAAACCACAAGGCCCACATTCACACATTGCCAAACCTACCCTTTTCGAAGCACTTATATCTGCCACAACATACATTCGAAAGCATCCGGGTCGTCCTCCTCCAGTGGGGTCTTCAAACAGGCTGCCAAAGAGAACAAAGAGACTCGTATTTCAAACAAATTTCGGACATTAACCCACGGCATCAGTGAGAACTTGGGCAATTTTGTCTCCTCCAAAACCTATCCAACTGAAAGAGGCGAAAGAAGCTCCCTTTTGTTATTTTCCAATTGTATTTCTCTTGTGCTGCTCACCATTGAGCCCCCCCCCCCCTCCCCCTCCGATCTCCATTTCTTCATGCCAGTTCCCCTTTTCTTCCTTGTCCTCCTAGCTCCTTTTAGGATTGTCCGCAGTGGGACGCGCGGCGGAGGCGCCCTCTTGACTAACGGCCAGTGGTTGCTGTCTCCAGCGCCTCGTTGCGGCATCGGGTTTCCGCACGGCTTCTGGACGACCGCTTTTTCGCCGCTGAGGCAACACGCGGCCGTCGTAGCTGTCAATGGTTTCTCTTGAGCAGGGCGAAATGACGCAGTCTTGACAGCTCACAGTAAATTACATTCCAAGAGTCCGTAACAGCTGCACCGCTGGGGAGCGGGTCACGCTATGTGAACTGTTGGGATCAGTTTCAGTCTGTTCTGGTGGTTTCCTTTTTGTTGTTTTCGTGTGTTTTTCCGTTTTTTTCCATCATTTTCATCCGCAGTGGTCGAACTTCTCGCTTCCGCATAAAGAAATCTTTCTTGCTTGCATCTTCTCGGCGAAAACTGACCCCTCTCTGCCTCTGCTACATGTCTCTGACGTCTGTATCATAACTTGTTTTTTAACTTGTGTCTTTCGCAACCCTGCTCCTTTCCCCTTGATAGAAGCCGACACTCTTATCTTCTACTCCGTGATGTGTCTGTATGTTGTCCTCCTCAAAGTAAAGAAACAGAGAGTTCCTCCTCTCTCTCTACATTTTGTTCTGTAAATGCGCACATTTCTGTATTCATACAAACTAAAGCCCTGATGAAGGACGGTCCACCGTCTGAAACCGTTGGTAAATGAACCAAGATATTCGTACCAGTTGTGACCTTTTCACTGTGCAAGTTTAGTTTTCAGTGGCCCGTTGAGAAACGCCGACTGGTTCCACACTATATATATATATATATATATATATATATATATATATATATATATATATATATATATATATATATATATATATATATATATATATATATATATATAAGGAAGCGGACGGTCACCGAAATCAAGGTGCATAGAGGAAGGAACGTTTCTATTTTTTTTATTTGAAGTCCTGAAATGAGAGAATAATACTTCAATAAATCTGTAGCTTAAAGGAAATTAATTATAAATCAGCAGAAAAAGCAAGCATGCCGCCGGTGGCGTCCGAACCCACGACCTCCTAGTATCGCGTCCGGTGCTCTACCACCTAAGCTACGGTGACGGCTGTCCAATCTGCTGCTCTCGTGGGCAATTATGTTTCCGCGTGTAACCGAACCTTGAGAGTGTTCACCAGCGCCACCCTCGTCCATAGCGGTGGACGTAGCACGTCCTGCAATACCGCGTGACGTGGAACGTCATCTAACGGCGAGGGCAGAAACACTGCGAGAACCATCTTATGCTACCTATGGCATCAAGACTGCCAGAACCGAGACCGTCGTTAAGCCATTAGCAGACAAGGCAAATAAAATGAGGGGCTCGTTTGACGAACTTATGAAGGTAGCCAACAATCACCGAAACCAAGGTGCAGAGGGGAATGTCTTATGTTTTTTTTTTATTTGTAGTGGCAATCATTGGGATAATATCACTTCGATTAATATTTCGCTTAGAGAAAATTACTTTCAAAGCAGCAGAAAAACCAACCACGCCGATGGTGAGATCCGAACCCACGACCTCCGAATATTGTCACGTAGTGGTGACGGCAGTCGAAGCAGCGATGAAGACGGACGAAAGGGTCTTCTAAAAGAAAACTGTTTATTGGGCTGACTTGCACCCAAAATGAACTGAATCACTCGGCGGGGGCGAAGCGACGAGCGTGCTCGGCGGTCGTCGAACAGAATGCCGGCTGTTTTCGGCCGTGCTCAATTTAAAGCTGCTAGCGAACTTTCGAGATAAAGCGTGCAAAGTTCCTACAACATTCCGTAGCAACGTAGAATCAGCTCTGCCTGGCTGCGATCAATCGAGATATATCTAGTTGCGTCTTGCGTCGCAAACAAAGCGATAAAGTGGTGTGGCGGCAGATTTGAAAAAAGAACAAACACTGCAAATATTCGCGGCATTACTCCCCTCTCAAAGAAGCATCGACCAGATGCATTAAAACAAATAATGCGACTAGTAAGAGAAAAAAGAACGGATCTTGCGAAAATAGACCATGGAAATGCAGCGGCCTTTAGCGCGCATAATACGGCTTCAGACGGACTACATGGACAACTTCTGGTCGTACGCGGCGTCGCTGGGATGCAATCATTGCGTCAGGGATGACTTCATAATCCAGTTCACCTAGCCGACGAAGAACCTTGTACGGGCCAAAATAGCGGCGCAAAAGCTTTTCACTCAAACCACGGCGGCGAATGGGCGTTCACACCCAGACTTGGTCTCCTGGCTTGTATTCCGCGTTGCGTCTTCGTAGGTCGTAGCGTCTGGCGTCGGACCGCTGCTGACCTTTGATCCGTAATCGGGCAAGCCTTCGAGCTTCTTCTGCGCGTTGAAGGTAGGCGGCAACGTCGACGTTCTCTTCTTCTGTAACCTTGGGCAGCATGGCGTCCAGCGTGGTCGTGGCCTCCCTGCCATTGACAAGCCTAAAAGGCGTCATCTGGGTGGTCTCCTGCACTGCGGTGTTGTAGGCGAAGACGACGTAAGGCAGGATGACATCCCAGGTTTTTTGTTCGGCATCGACATACATGGCGAGCATATCGGCGATGGTTTTGTTCAGGCGCTCAGTGATTCCGTTGGTCTGCGGATGGTATGCAGTTGTCCTCCGGTGGCTGGTTTGGCTGTAACGCAGGATGGCTTGCGTTAGTTCCGCCGTGAATGCTGTTCCTCTGTCCTTGATGAGCACATCGGGGGCGCCGTGTCGAAGATGAATGCACTCCACGAATAATTTGGCGACTTCTGCTGCTGTTCCGTTCGGTAGGGCTTTCGCCTCGGCGTAGCGGGTCAGGTAGTCGGTCTCTATGATGATCCACTTATTTCCAGATGTTGACGTTAGAAAAGGGCCAAGCAAGTCCATGCCGATCTGCTGAAAGGGCCTTGAGGGAGGTTAAATGGGGTTCAGAAATCCTGCTGGTCGTGTGGGAGGGGTCTTTCGTCGCTGAAAATCTCGGCAGGTTTTCCTAATAGTTTGCGACATCGGCAGACAGTCGAGGCCAGTAATACTTGTCTTGAATGCGGCGGAGGGTGCGAGTAAACCCGAGAAGTCCAGCTGTCGGCTCGTCGTGTGAACCCCGTAGAACTTCTTCGCGGAGACAAGCAGGTAAAACCAGGAGGTAGGCTGTTTTCCTCGATGTAAAGCTCTTCCAAAGGACCTCATTCTGCACACAGAAGGAAGACAGTCCTCGCTTGAATGAATCGGGGGGGGGGGGTGAAGAAACCTTGCCTTCCAGGTACTCGATGAGGCCTTTTAGGTCGGGGTCCGAGCGTTGCTGCTGAGCAAAAGAGCTGGGGTTGATGGGTCCCAGGAAGGCGTCCTCATCGTCGTCCGGCGGTGGTGTATCTACAGGGGCTCCTGACAGGTAATCGGCGTCAGAGTGCTTGCGTCCGGACTTGTAAACGACGGTGACGTTAAACTCCTGGAGACGCAGACTCCATCGAGCGAGTCGGCCAGAGGGGTCCTTCAAATTGGCAAGCCCGCAGAGCGCGTGGTGGTCGCTGACCACTTGAACGGTCGTCAGTAGAGGTAGGGGCGGAATTTCTACGTAGCCCAGATGATGGTAAGGCACTCCTTCTCACTTGTCGAATAGTTAGCCTCGGCATTGGAAAGGGAACGGCTAGCGTATGCGATGACTTTCTCCAGCTTGTCACTTTTTTGAACGAGGACGGCGCCTAGTCCCACGCTGCTTGCGTCGGTATGAACTTCAGTATCGGCGTTTTCATCAAAATGCGCAAGGACCGGTGTGGACTGTAAACGACGCTGAAGTTCCTTGAAGGCTTCTGCTTGCGGCGCTTCCCATTTAAACGGCACGTCTGCCTTCGTCAGTTGGGTCAGCGGCTCGGCGATGCGCGAAAAGGTTTTCACAAATTGTCGGTAATATGCGCACAGTCCGAGAAATCTGCGCACTGTTTTCTTATCGGCCGGCGGTGGAAACTGTTCAATAGCAGCTGTTTTCTGCGGGTCTGTGCGTACTCCCTTCTTGCTAACGATGTTGCCTAGAAACAGCAGCTCTTCGTAGGCAAAGTGGCATTTCTCTGCTTTAAAGGTTAGGCCAGACGACTTGATTGCGTCCAGTACTGTTCGAAGTCTTTTGAGGTGCTCTTCAAGGTTCGAGGCGAAGACAACGACGTCATCTAAATATACCAGACAAATCTGCCACTTCAGGCCTGCCAGCACTGTATCCATTACTCGCTGAAACGTCGCTGGTGCGGAACAGAGACCAAATAGCATCACCTTGAACTCAAACAGCCCATCAGGTGTGATGAATGCTGTCTTCTCGCGATCTCTTTCGTCGACCTCAATTTGCCAGTAGCCGCTCCTGAGGTCCATCGATGAGAAATATTTGGCGTTGTAGAGGCGGTCCAGTGTGTCGTTGATGCGGGGGAGGGGGTAGACGTCCTTATTTGTTCTGTTGTTCAAGCGGCGGTAATCCACGCAGAATCGAAGCGCACCGTATTTCTTTCTGACTAGAAGAACCGGTGCCCCCCATGGGCTGTTTGAAGGCAGGATGACGTCGTCGCGAGCATTTCTTCGACTTGGTCCCGGATGGCTTGTCGTTCTCGCGGTGACACACGATAGGGGCTTTGACGGAGAGGTCGGACGTGTTGGTCCGTTATAATGCGATGCTTGGCAATTGGCGTCTGTCGCACCTTCGGCGATGTCGAAAAACACTCACTGTAGCTTTGAAGCAGATTGCGGATCTGGTCTTGTCTGTTACGGTGCAGGGCTGGGTTGATGTCGAAATTGGGCGAGTTCTCTTGGTCAGGCGAATCTTCTGCGGAGGGGTCGGAGAGGGCGAAGGAGTCTCGTACGTCGGATATTTCGTCGAAGAAAGCAATCGTCGTTCCTCTGTTAATGTGTCGGTATTCTTCGCTGAAGTTAGTCAGCAGTACTTCGGCCTGGCCATTGCGCAAATGTGCGATGCCTCTTCCGATGCTGATTCCTCGGTCTAGGAGCAACTGCATTTTGCCCTCAATGATGGCTGCAGCGTTAATGGCTTTCGTGGCGCCTACCGTCACGATAACGCTTGATCGAGGTGGGACGCTCACTTCTTCCTCCAGGACGCTCAGGGCAACGTGATTTTCCCCAGTATTCATCGAAGCGATGGCTTTGTCCATCGAAAGCGTGATCAGCTTGGATCGCAGGTCGATGATCGCCTGATGCTCATTAAGGAAATCCATACCCAAGATCACTTCGCGGGAGCATTGCGGTAATACAACAAAGGTCACAGGATAGGTATGTCCTTTGACAGTCACTCGCGCTGTGCATCGTCCTGATGGTGTAATGAGGTGGCCCCGTGCGGTGCGAATTTGTGGACCGTCCCAAGCCGTTGTGACTTTTCTCAGATGCGCAGCGAATGTTTCATTCTTCACCGAGTAATCGGCTCCTGTGTCGAATAGAGCGATAACTTATCGGCCGTCGATAGTCACTTCTAAGTCGGAGGTCCTGGCTCTTGCATTGCATGTCGCTCTCGGTATCGGGTCACGGCTTCGTCGCGTATGCGAGTCGCGGGTGTGGCGTGTGGTCGAAGCTTTTCTGAGTGGCGTCGTGGTTTTGAAGGCAGTTTGCGTTGTGGTCGCGGTTGTCATTTTGTGCGGCGTCGGTGCAGCGAGGGTAGGTTCTTCATGCGGCGTCGCGGGTGCAGCGTCTTCATGGGGCGTCGTCGGTGGAGGATCTTCGGCGTTTCGCTCGTGAGCAAACTCACCTCCAAAGGTTGCTGCCTGTAGTTTCCCCTACGGGGGCTGGGAGACCTTCCTCGTACCGCGTCTGCGTAGCTGCGGCGTGGCGACGCAAAGCGCGAGTTTGACGGCGATGGTGAGCGCGAAAAGCGGTTCGGCGTGTACTCCTCTCGACGCAGGTACTCGTCGATTTCCTGTGGACGTTGTCTGAAGCGTGGTCGTGGGGCGTTAACGGCAAATCCTCGAAGTCCGACAAGTCGGTACGGGCAGTGACGAAGAATATGGCCGGCCTCACCGCAATGGAAGCACAACGGCCGGTTGTCGGAAGTCCTCCAGGCGTCGCATTTCCTGGGGCTTGAGCGTCGGTCATAGGCTGGGCGGGCGCGGGATGGGAGGCGGCGTTGTGGAACAATTGGCTCATCTCTGGGAGGACATGGGGGTTGTCGCTGGGGCTGAGCAGTCCTTACTGCAGCGGCGTAGGTCATGGCCTGGGGTTCTGTGGCAGTCGGGGTGCCAAGTGCCTGTTGCACTCCTTCCCGTACCACACCCATCAGAGTCGCTGCTTGTGGCTGTGGGAAGGATGGCAGTAATCGGCGTAGCTCTTCTCGGACGATTTCGCGGATAACTTCACGCAAGCTGTCGCTGGTGGTGGCCGTCGTGTCCGAACGGATTGCACAGGCAGTGGAAGGGCGATTGTACTACCGAGCTCGGACGTCGAGGGTCTTCTCAATCGTGCAGGCTTCTTGCATAAATTCCTCGACTGTTTTTGGCGCCTGGCGGACGAGGCTTGCAAACAGTTGCTCGTTTACGCCGCGCATTAAAAACTGAACTTTCTTTCCTCGGTCATTTCGGGATCGGCGCGGCGAAATAGGCGCTTCATCTCCTCGACGTAACAGCGGACGGGCTTATTCGGAATCTGGATCCTGGACTCGAGGAGTCGTTTGGCTCTATCTTTCCTCCCGACACTGGTGAATACCTTCAATAGTTCTCTCTTGAATAGCTCCCATGTCCTAAGGGACGACTCGTAGTTTTTGTACCACGTGCGTGCGGAGCCATCCAATGAGAAAAACACGTGTCCAATTTTTGCCGCATCATCCCACTTGTTGAATGACGCCACGCGCTCAAATTAGTCCAACCATTCTTCAGGGCCTCCGCCTAGGGATCCATTGAAAGTTGGCGGCACCCGCGGCTGCTGCAGTATGATCGGTGTCGACATCTTCGTCGAGGTTGCGGTGCTCGTAGCAGCGTCTTTTCGGTGTGTAGTGCGGTCCGGCAGTTTCCCGAACTCAGGCTCCTGTCCCTGGAGACGTCGGCTGGCTCGCTGAGTTGCTGGTTCGTCGTCGGGTGCGAAGCGCTTAGGGCTGGCTTCACGACTTGAAGGGGGCGTCCGGAACATGGAAGGCTACCCGAACCTTGAGAGTGTTCACCAGCGCCACCCTCGTCCATAGCGGCGGACGTAGCACGTCCTGCAATACCGCGAGTGTGACGTGGAACGTCATCTAACGGCGAGGGCAGAAACTGTGCGAGAACCATCTTATGCTACCTATGGCATCAAGATTTCCAGAACCGAGACCGTCTTTAAGCCATTAGCAGACAAGGCAAATGAAATGAGGGGCTCGTTTGACGAACTTATGAAGGAAGCCAACAATCACCGAAACCAAGGTGCAGAGGGGAATGTTTTATTTGTTTTTAATTTGTAATGGCAATCAATGGGATAATATCACTTCGATTAATCTTTCGCTTAGAGAAAAATATTTTCAAAGCAGCAGAAAAACCAACCTCGCCGATGGTGAGATCCGAACCCACGACCTCCGAATATTGTCACGTAGTGGTGACGGCAGTCGAAGCAGCGATGAAGACGGACGAAAGGGTCTTCTAAAAGAAAACTGTTTATTGGGCTGACTTGCACCCAAAATGAACTGAATCACTCGGCGGGGGCGAAGCGACGAGCGTGCTCGGCGGTCGTCGAACAGAATGCCGGCTGTTTTCGGCCGTGCTCAATTTAAAGCTGATAGCGATCTTTCGAGATAAAGCGTGCAAAGTTACTAGAACATTCCGGAACAACGTAGAATCAGCTCTGCCTGGCTGCGATCAATCGAGATATATCTAGTCGCGTCTTGCGTCGCAAACAAAGCGATAAAGTGATGTGGCGGCAGATTTGAAAAAAGAACAAACACTGCAAATATTCTCGGCAATATCGCGTGCGGTGCTCTACCAACTCAGCTACGGCGACGGATGTCAGATGTGCTGCTTACGTGTGCATTTATATTTTTCTCTTGTAAGCAAACCTTGAGAGTGTTCACCAGCGCCACCCTCGTCCACAGCGGCGGACGTAGCTCGTCCTGTAATACGGTGAGCGTTACAGGCGAAAACATAAATACCCAAGAAAGCAGCACAGAGGACAGCCGTCACCGTAGCTCAGCTGGTATAGCACCGGACGCGATATTGGGAGGTCGTGGGTTCGGATCCCACCGGCGGCATGGTTGTTTTTCTGCTGCTTTGGAAGTAGTTTTTTTTTAGTGAAGATGAATCGAAGTATTAATCTCACATTGATTGCCGCTACAAATTAAAAAAAAGAGACATTCCCCTGTGCAATTTGGTTTCGGTGACCATTGGCTTCCTTCGTATGTTTGTCGCACGAACCCCAATTTCATTTGCCTTGTCTGCTAACATCTGTACGAGGGTTTTTTTCCTGGCAGTCTTGATGCCATAGGTAGCATAAGCGGGTTCCCACTCAGTTCACGCCCTCGCCGTTAGATTACGTTCCACGTCACACTCGCGGTATTACAGGACGTGCTGCGTCTGCCGCTATGGACGGGGGTGGCGCTGGTGAACACTCTCATGGTTCCCTTACACGCGGAAGCATAATTACCCACGAAAGCAGCCGAGTGGACAGCCGTCGCCACAGCTCCGTTGGTAGAGCACCGGACGTGATGTTCGGAGGTCGTGGGGTCGGATCCCGCCGGCGACATGGTTGTTTTTCTCGCACTTTGGAGGTAATTTTCTTTAAGTGAAAGATTAATCGAAGTATTATTCTCCCATTGATTGCCACTACATATTAAAAAAAGACATTCCCCTGTGCACCTTGGTTTCGGTGACTGTTGGCTTCCTCCATATATATATACAGAGAGAGAGAGAGAGAGACACAGAGAGCATAAACGTAGACGAGCGCCCTGCTAAGTTGGAGTTACCGGCTTCTCACC
Organism: Amblyomma americanum; assembly: GCA_030143305.2. Taxonomy (NCBI): domain Eukaryota; kingdom Metazoa; phylum Arthropoda; class Arachnida; order Ixodida; family Ixodidae; genus Amblyomma; species Amblyomma americanum. The sequence goes on from JARKHS020007974.1 coordinate 31,509, forward strand.
CACCGCGTCGGCCACGCATCGATCGAGGTGAAGCACAAAATGAAGCCGTGTGCTGCACGATATCAATGCACATTAAGGATCCCCAAGTGGTCATATTACACCGGAGACCTACACTACGGCACATCTTTCTTCGTTCCGTCTTTCCCTCCCTCCTTTAACCCTTCTCTTACAGCGCGGTTAATTGTCCACCGAGTTGTGCGACAGATACTGCGCTATTCACTTTCCTCAAAAATCAATTTCCATTTAAATTTTTTTTATACGGTCCCTTGCCCTCTTTCTCAAGTTTCCTTCGAGGACGTATATTGTAACTGTCCTCAAAAACCAACATTCTTTTTCCAATTTCTATTATAGAGTAGCTTGCCCTCATTCTCAAGTTTGCTTCGAAGGAGGACATTGTAGTGTCCTTAGGTATATTGACAAAACCGATTCATTGTAAGCCGCACCCGCCGCGGTGGCTCAGTGGTTAGGGCTCTCGGCTACTCATCTGGAGTTCCCGGGTTCGAACTCGACCGAGGCGGCTGCGTTTCGATGGAGGCGGAACGCTAAGGCGCCCGAGTGCTGTTCGATGTCAGGGCACGTTAAAGATCCCCAGGTGGTCGAAATTACTCCCGAGCCCTCCACTACGGACACCACTTTCTTCCTTTCACTCCCTCCTTTATGCATTCCCTTACGGCGCGGTTCAGGTGTCCAACGATATATGAGACAGATACTGCGCCATTTCCTTCCCCCCCCCCCCCCCCCGCAAAAAAAAACAATTATTGTAAGCCGCTCAACAGCTCTCAAAGCGGTGGCGGCTGAATAAAACAAACACAGGAAACGATGAGGCGGAAATGGAAAAACAGTACAGAAAGGAAAGAATCTGAAGAGCGATAGAAAGGAGAAAGGAGCGTTAATCAGCGCACTAGGCGCAACCGGGCGCAGTCATGGTTGATGTCACTATTAAGTATAAGTGATGGGGTGGTTTATCGAATATGATTTTACTGATTCTTTAAATCTGAGATGTTGAAATACGACTTTTCCTGAAATATTATTTAGTAAATGCGGTATATGAATAGTAAAGGTCTGTCGGCCGTAGCCGGTTATAGTTACGGGTATTCTTCTTTGCTCTTCAAGCAGGGAGTACTTTGACATAGTCTGACCTTAAGTAGTGAGGTATAACTTATTGCTGTGTATGTGTTGCAATAATTTGTAGTGGTATATCTGTGGGGCTGGAAGCATTGTATGTTTGATATATAGATTTTAAGTCGGAAGATAATTCTCAAATAGTCTTAGTACCTCTTTCTGTAATACTAAGAACAGGTTAAAATTGTTAGCAGTAGTTGTTTTCCATACTAGTGCTCAGGGTCTCCAGCAGTTTGACCCCGCTGTGCTTGTTGCACCGGGGTGCTCAGCATGGGTGGCACAACAGTGTAAGAATATATTTAGGTGGTAGTACTGCGCCCTGCGGCGCGACGAGATTTTGTTCGTCGCTACTTGTGCGTCTCTTTAGGAGGATAGATGGCGCCACGCAACGGAGGCTTGTCTGCTCGCCGAGCAGCGACGGCCCTAATGCAGGTGTTGCAGGATCGTTCGGAGCGCGGCGAATACATAAGAGAACGTACTTTTTGATAAGCATTGAAATCTCAAGGGCATTTGCGCAGTTCGCATGCTTCACAAATACTGCCCCGAAATCGAGGATCGGCCCAGCACACTCGTGCTCGGTGGCAGAACTCCGCCGCTATACACGCGATGGCCGGTAGCAAAAGCAAACCGCCAGTGCGACGCTTCACTGGCGATATTTGCGACGTTTTAGTGGTTGTGTAATGCACTTGTCGCTAAGCGAGCATAAAGTAATTTGCGGAAATTCCCGTGGCGTTGCACTCGCCGAGCTAATCTTTTACGCCGATACGGAAGATGCTGAGCGGCTGACGATCTTCACGAAAGCTAGACCAGCATGCACACGGTAAGATAAGATACTTCAGGCTGTAAGCTTTACTTTATGGATGTCAGTAGCGAAGAATTGCAGTAAGCCTGCCAAAGTCGCTATGCTGCAATTTATAATGTTCTGCTAGAAAACGCTTCACTGCTCTTTAGAAAGCCGTTTACAAATTATGCACCTTCATATGCGTTATACACCTTGCCGGCGTATTTTCTGCCTTTCATATCGCAGTGTGTTCTGGCACCAAAATGCACAGCGGGGTCAAACTACTGGAGGCCATGAGGTGTACCGATATTTGCTGCGCTGCCATGCCTTCTCGGATCTATAGTGTGCCTAGGAAGGATGTGGCCCGGATATTCAAGAGCGAAACACATAGACTACGGAGAGTGTAAACCGCCGTTATCAGCACCAATTGAGCCGCTTGCTGACATCGTGACCTCCATAATTTTAAACCCAAGATATCTCAGTGTTCAGAGCGCTCGGCTATTGTGCCACTGCATACGGGTTCGAACCCGGCTGCGGCGACCGCGTTTCAATGGGGTCAAAATGCAAAGGGTGCCCGTATGCTGTGCGATTTCTGCACACATTAAAGAATCACAGGTGGTCTGAATTAATCCAGAGCCCTACGCGCGACTTCCCTCATATAACTCATATAGCTTCGTTAAGGTAAACAGCACAATTCTCGTTTCTACACTGCGGTCTGAATAGCGATTCTGTGTGCCACAAAAATTCAATAATACAAACTGCCTTGCTGGCAGATGAGATATCGTGTTTTCACAAGATTAGGCACAAAACACATTTAGTCTCAGCTTGATGGGCAATTTTCGGACGCCAGGAGGCCGGGCCGGCGCAGCAGTTCTCTGTCAATCATTCCATCCGTCTCCTTGGACAATGACTGCATAGACTTCTCATAAACAACCATACACTCTATGAAGAAATAATGACTACAAAACAGGCATGGTCTCTCGGTTGCAATACCTATCTGCTGCGGGGATTACCCCAAACCACAGGTCCAGGCGAAGCCGCCGTGATGGCTCAGTTGTTATGGCACTCGGCTTCTGACCCGAAAGACGCGGATTGAATCCTGGTCACGGGGTTAAAATTTCGATGGAGACGAAATGCCGGAAGCCTGTGTACCATGGAAATCAGTGCACGCTAAAGAACTCAAGGTGGTAGAAATTAGCCGCAGCCTTCCCCTACGGTGTCCTCATAGCCCAAGTCAATTGGGGGCGTTAAACCCCTTCAAATCAATTGAGCCTTGCAGATACATATAAACAAGAAAGTGCAAAATTCTGGTCTAGGCACGGGTATGCCAAACTTTGCATCTTGGATGACAGATGCAAAACCTGTGTATTACCACGGGTGACTAGACCCATGTATTCAGTCAAGCGTGCCAAAAAACCTAAATTGAACATCTTACTGCGTGCATTTTAGGGCATGACGTTTAAGTATTTATGGCTTCTCGTTGATAATTCTAGCGTGAAGCCTAAGCGATGAATTGACGAATTAATGAAAGAATTTCACTGATTCGATTTGTCGATGTGAAGAAACTGAGCTTAAGTTCAAAAAATCAAGTGTTGAAGGCCGCTAAAAGGTGAGATTACAACGATGACATTTAATTCTCTCGGCCGTTTTCTGGGTCGCTTCTAACTTTTTAATCGCTAACTACATGTATGCGTTCCAAACTAGCAGTGCATAATCGAAAGTAACATCAATAAAAGATTTATACACTAAGAATGTTGTATCTTTAGGCGAACATGGTGGAGTTCGCCGTTGGTAACATAATTTTAATGGTTTGGTTTGGTTTATGGGGGGTTAACGTCCCAAAGCGACTCAGGCTATGAGAGACGCCGTAGTGAAGGGGTCCGGAAATTTCGACCACCTGGGGTTCTTTAACGTTCACTGACATCGCACAGTACACGGGCCTCTAGAATTTCGCCTCCATCGAAATTCGACCGCCGGGGCCGGGATCGAACCCAGGCATTTCGGGCCGGCAGTCGAGCGCCGTAACCACTCAGCCACCGCGGTGGCTCCATAATTTTAATGATTTTAATGACATACTACATAATTAACCAATATAATTACAGCAGAACTTCTTATGCTGAAAAATGGCACCAAGGTACTTATACTCTGAAACCCTGTCTACGCCGCACCCATTGAAAAAGCGTCAAAAAATGGAGAGAGAAAATTTGTTTCAGAGCTGTTCTGTCGCATAACGAAGTCGGCTAGCCCGAAGCGCAGCTGAATAAAATGTACTCATTCCCCACAATCGCGGCGATTCGGCATTTGGACCCGGCTAAGCTTCGTAGACATGCCGCAACAATAACGAACACATCACAGCCACCAGATACATAGCCGCAAAGAACGCCCACGAGCTAGGAACGCACCACTATGGAGGCTTGCGCAACGATCACCGCGGGAGGTGCAAAATGCTAACACAAAGTTCTAGAAGCAGTGAGCCTAAAGTTCACGCATTTAGATGCTCTCTGGGAGCGGAAAACACAGAAAAATACAGCCTAAGATGACACCGATTGACAGGCATGCCGCTCCGCGGGAGTTCCAGTTAGGTTTCTCTCTAGACAACAAACGTACGCAGTCTCCAGCGCTTCTGTGGGGCATAGCTGCTGCTTGTTTTTAAGTCATCAGATGTACTTCGTATAGCTTCATTCTTTCGACATATTGCAAATCACACTTCCGTCATTTGGTCAATTATTTTCGTGAGCCCGATTGGGCTTCTCTTAACACCTACCTTGTCCTGCGACCATTTGCGTACTGGAAACATGTACTCTTGAGTGCTACCGCTTCAACTCAACAATCTATTAGGGCACATAGAATCAATTCGCTTTAGACACACGGAAAACCTACCACCACTGTAAGCGCCCCTTCTGCTTGACATTGACGAGGCCAACTGTTAAAAGCAGATTTTGTGCGGGCCACCCAGCGAGTGGAGCTGCGCCATTCTCCAAGTGAGGCTCGGGCGCTACGCTTCACCTCATGTTCTTAGAAGCAAGGATCAGTGGGAAAGCCTTGTAGGCTTTGCTCCACTTATGTTTCGTGCCTGCTCGGCAATCATACAAAGCCATTTTAAATATGTTCCTATATCGGCTTTCATGTCTCAAAGAGACTCAGGCTGTGAAGGAAGCTAAAGTGAAGGGCTCGGTATAATTTCTACAAGCTGGGCTTCTTTAAAGTGTGCGGACATCACACAGTACACGGGCCTCTAGCTTTTCGCCGCCATCGAAATGTGACCCCCACGGCAATGTTCTAACCCGCGTCTCTCGGGCTACGAGCAGAGCACCATCTATTTTACATGTGTCTGGCTGCTAAGATTCTTCAAGTAATGCAACGCAC